>JABUQX010006903.1:20000-32500 GCA_015478945.1 Trachelipus rathkii
TTGAGGCATAATAATAATACAGGGGTGAACATCACCCCCTTAAAGAGCGAGCAACTGGGGTGACGTGAAGAAATTCCGAGGGCACCTCAGAACACCCAACCTCTTTGAAGCTTGTTCAGAAAGAGAAATAATGTGATCCTTCCAATTAAAGTGACGAGAAAAAGAAGCACCAAGAATATTAAGGACAAACAAAGGTTCGAGTTGTGTGTTTCCAAAGATGTTGTGTGGAAGATTGTCGAGAAGCAAGATAAAGGAATTGAATTTATTTGAGGCTTTGAGAAATTGAACATTTCTCATAGCCTCAATTAGAAATTAGAAATGTCCGAGGATAGTTGCGTCAAGGCCGCCCTCAAGCGTGAGCCGTTTGCCTTTGGGTGGGACATCTTTCAGAATTAAATGAGTTGTGAAAAATAGGAGTCGTTGGCTTAGGAGTGAATAGGTGAAGAAGTAATAGAGGGAAGTTATTAATGAGAAGTAGAAAAAGAGTTGGGGATAGTACATAACCCTGAGGAACACTTTATAGATATAAAGGATGAGCAATGGTTGTTTTCAACTGATGTTATAGAAAGGCAGGAAAGAGAATATCGCATGGATACTGAATGAGAGAGAGAAGTTTAGAAAATAAAAGCTTTGTTCCAGATTCTATCGATATCCTACAATAGGTCTGCCGTGGCTCAATCGGTAGAGCGACACAGATGTATGCCAAGGGCCCGGGTTCGATTTCTAGTTCGGATCCTAGGTAGAAATTACCTAGAGAGGTTCCCCTCCTAGAATTTTGCTATGCCCGTGAGGTGTGTACTTTTGTAAAATAAAAAAAAAAAAAAAAAAAAGCAGATTGCTCCTTACTTACGAAAGTTATACTGGAAATCAAACATAAGACTGAAGGAATTGAGATATATCCAAATACTCCTGTTAAGGATAAATTAGAAATGGGGTCTAGCCCAAATGGTCGAGAGGTCAAATGATCGACACGACTTCAAAGCAATTTTCCGTACAGCCCGCCGAAGGCTTTAGAATAGGTTATGTTAGGTTAGGTTATGTTAAGTTAGGTTAGGTTAGGTTAGGTTAGGTTAGGTTAGGTTAGGTTAGGTTAGGTTAGGTTAGGTTAGGTTAGGTTAGGTTAGGTTAGGTTAGGTTAGGTTAGGTTAGGTTAATTTTTGTTGGATTCGTTAGAGAAACTCCAAATAATCAGATTTTTTTTAACAAATGTCGATCATTTGACCTGTTGATCATTTTCCTTGTTGACCATTTGGTACTTGCTTCATATGAAATCTTTAGCAATAATGGGGGTTAGATCAATAGAGCGATACTTTGAGGATTGAGAAGAGTTGACTTTTCTTCTATACAGGCTGAATGAGGAGCATAAGGGAAGATCGAAGTGGTGAGGAGAAAAAGGGAAGATTGAAGTAGAGAGAAGAAAAAGGGAAGATCGAAGTGGTGAGGAGCAAAAGGGAAGATTGAAGTGGTGAGAAGAAAAAGGGAAGATCGAAGTGGTGAGGAGCATAAGGGAAGATCGAAGTGGTGAGGAGCAAAAAGGAAGATTGAAGTGGTGAGAAGAAAAAGGGAAGATCGAAGTGGTGAGGAGCAAAAGGGAAGATTAAAGTGGTGAGAAGAAAAAGGGAAGATCGAAGTGATGAGGAGCATAAGGGAAGATCGAAGTGGTGAGAAGCAAAAGGGAAGATTGAAGTGGTGAGAAAAAAAAGGGAAGATCGAAGTGGTGAGGAGCAAAAGGGAAGATAGAAGTGGTGAGAAGAAAAAGGGAAGATCGAAGTGGTGAGGAGCGTAAGGGAAGATCGAAGTGGTGAGGAGCAAAAGGGAAGATTGAAGTGGTGAGAAGAAAAAGGGAAGATCGAACTGGTGAGGAGCAAAAGGGAAGATTGAAGTGGTGAGAAGAAAAAGGGAAGATATAAGTGGTGAGGAGCATAAGGAAAGATCGAAGTGGTGAGGAGCAAAAGGGAAGATTGAAGTGGTGAGAAGAAAAAGGGAAGATCGAAGTGGTGAGGAGCATAAGGGAAGATCGAAGTGGTGAGGAGCAAAAGGGAAGATTGAAGTGGTGAGAAGAAAAAGGGAAGATCGAAGTGGTGAGGAGCAAAAGGGAAGATCGAAGTGGTGAGGAGCAAAAGGGAAGATCGAAGTGGTGAGGAGAAAAAGGGAAGATCGAAGTGGTGAGGAGCAAAAGGGAAGATCGAAGTGGTGAGGAGTCAAAAGGGAGATTGAGAGTGGTGAGAAAGAAAAGGGAAGATCGAAGGTGGTGAGGATCAAAAGGGAAGATCGGAAGTGGTGAGGAGCAAGAAGGGAAAAGTCGAAGTGGTTGAGGAGCAAAAGGAGGATGGAAGTGGTGAGGAGCAAAAGGGAAGACCAAAGTGGTGAGGAGCAAAAGGGAAGATCGAAGTGGTGAGGAGCAAAAGGGAAGATCGAAGTGGTGAGGAGCAAAAGGGAAGATCGAAGTGGTGAGGAGCAAAAGGGAAGACCAAAGTGGTGAGGAGCAAAAGGGAAGATCGAAGTGGTGAGGAGCAAAAGGGAAGATCGAAGTGGTGAGGAGCAAAAGGGAAAATCGAAGTGGTGAGGAGCAAAAGGGAAGATCGAAGTGGTGAGGAGAAAAAGGGAAGATCGAAGTGGTGAGGAGCAAAAGGGAAGATCGAAGTGGTGAGGAGCAAAAGGGAAAATCGAAGTGGTGAGGAGCAAAAGGGAAGATCGAAGTGGTGAGGAGCAAAAGGAAAGATTGAAGTGATGAGAAGAAAAAGAGACAGATCGAAGTGGTGAGGAGGCACAAAGGGATAAAATCGAGAGTGAGTGAGGAGAAAAGGAAGATCGAGAGGTGGTGAGGGATGTGCAGAAGAGGAGAGGATCGATAAGTGGTGGAGTGAGGGAAGACAAGTGGTTGAGGGAGGCAAAATGGGAGATCGAAGTGGTGGAGGGAAGTGCAAAGAGGAAATCGAGTGGTCGAGGAGCAAAAATGGAAGATTGAAGTGGTGAGGAGCAAAAGGGAAGATCGAAGTGGTGAGGAGCATAAGGGAAGATCGAAGTGGTGAGGAGCAAAAGGGAAGATTGAAGTGGTGAGAAGAAAAAGGGAAGATCGAAGTGGTGAGGAGCATAAGGGAAGATCGAAGTGGTGAGGAGCAAAAGGGAAGATTGAAGTGGTGAGAAGAAAAAGGGAAGATTGAAGTGGTGAGGAGCATAAGGGAAGATCGAACTGGTGAGGAGCAAAAGGGAAGATTGAAGTGGTGAGAAGAAAAAGGGAAGATATAAGTGGTGAGGAGCATAAAGAAAGATCGAAGTGGTGAGGAGCAAAAGGGAAGATTGAAGTGGTGAGAAAAAAGTGAAAGATCGAAGTGGTGAGGAGCAAAAAGGAAGATTGAAGTGGTGAGAAGAAAAAGGAAGATCGAAGTGGTGAGGAGCATAAGGGAAGATCGAAGTGGTGAGGAGGCAAAAAAGGGAAGATTGAAGTGTGTTGAGAGAGAAATAAGGAAGGATTGAAGTGGTGAGGAACATAGAAGGGAAGATCGAAGTGGTGGAGGAGCAAAGGAAGATTGAAGTGGTGAGAGAGAAAAGGGAAAGAATCGAAGTGGTGAGGGAGCAAAAAGGGAAGATCGAAGTGTGAGGAGGCAAAAGGGAAAATCGGTGGTGAGGGCAAAGGAAAATCGAAGTGTTGAGGAGGCCAAAAGGAAGGACCATTGAAGTGGTGAGACAAAAAGGAGGATGGAAGTGGTGAGGAGCCCAAAAGGAAAAGAAACGTATAAGTGGGTGAGGAGCAAAAGGGACAGATCAAAGTGGTGAGGAGCAAAAGGGAAGATCGAAGTGGTGAGGAGCAAAAGGGAAGATCGAAGTGGTGAGGAGCAAAAGGGAAGATCGAAGTGGTGAGGAGCAAAAGGGAAAATCGAAGTGGTGAGGAGCAAAAGGGAAGATCGAAGTGGTGAGGAGCAAAAGGGAAGACCAAAGTGGTGAGGAGCAAAAGGGAAGATTGAAGTGGTGAGGAGCAAAAGGGAAGATCGAAGTGGTGAGGAGCAAAAGGGAAGATTGAAGTGGTGAGGAGCAAAAAGGAAGATTGAAGTGATGAGAAGAAAAAGAGAAGATCGAAGTGGTGAGGAGCAAAAGGGAAAATCGAAGTGGTGAGGAGCAAAAAGGAAGATCGAAGTGGTGAGGAGCAAAAGGGAAGATCGAAGTGGTGAGGAGCAAAAGGGAAGACCAAAGTGGTGAGGAGCAAAAGGGAAGATCGAAGTGGTGAGGAGCAAAAGGGAAGATCGAAGTGGTGAGGAGCAAAATGGAAGATCGAAGTGGTGAGGAGCAAAAGGGAAGATCGAAGTGGTGAGGAGCAAAAGGGAAGATCGAAGTGGTGAGGAACAAAAGGGAAGATCGAAGTGGTGAGGAGCAAAAGGGAAGACCAAAGTGGTGAGGAGCAAAAGGGAAGATCGAAGTGGTGAGGAGCATAAGGGAAGATTGAAGTGGTGAGGAGCAAAAGGGAAGATCGAAGTGGTGAGGAGAAAAAGGGAAGATCGAAGTGGTGAGGAGCAAAAGGGAAGACCAAAGTGGTGAGAAGCAAAAGGGAAGATCGAAGAGGTGAGGAGCAAAAGGGAAGATCGAAGTGGTGAGGAGAAAAAGGGAAGATCGAAGTGGTGAGGAGCAAAAGGGAAGATCGAAGTGGTGAGGAGCAAAAGGGAAAATCGAAGTGGTGAGGAGCAAAAGGGAAGATCGAAGTGGTGAGGAGAAAAAGGGAAGATCGAAGTGGTGAGGAGAAAAAGGGAAGATCGAAGTGGTGAGGAGCAAAAGGGAAGATCGAAGTGGTGAGGAGAAAAAGGGAAGATCGAAGTGGTGAGGAGCAAAAGGGAAGATCGAAGTGGTGAGGAGCAAAAGGGAAGATCGAAGTGGTGAGGAGCAAAAGGGAAGATCGAAGTCTTGAGGAGGAAAGGGAAGACCGAAGTTGTGATTAGCAAAATTGAAGATCGAAGTGGTGAGGAGCAAAAGGGAAGATCAAAGTGGTGAGGAGAAAAAGGGAAGATCGAAGTGGTGAGGGATGCAAAAGGAAGATCGAAGTTGGCTAGGAGCAAAAGGGAAAGACGAAGTGGTGAGGAGCAGGGAAGATCAATAGTGGTGAGGAGGCAAAAGGGAAGACCAAAGTTGTGAGGAGCGAGAAAGGGAAGATCGAAGTGGTGAGGAGCAAAAGGGAAGATCAAGTGGTGGGGAGCAAAAGGGAGGATCGAAGTGGTGAGGAGCAAAAGAGAAGATCGAAGTGGTGAGGAGCAAAATGGAAAATGGAAGTTCCGAGGAGCAAAAGGGAAGATGGAAGTGGTGATTAGCAAAAGGGAAGATCGAAGTGGTGAGGAGAAAAAGGGAAGATCGAAGTGGTGAGGAGCAAAAGGGAAGATTGAAGTGGTGAGGATAGAAAATGGAAGATCGAAGTGGTGAGGAGCAAAAGGGAAGATCGAATTGGTGAGAAGCAAAAGTGAAGATCGAAGTGGTGAGGAGCAAAAGGGAAGATCGAAGTGGTGAGCAGCAAAAGGGTAGATCGAAGTGGTGAGGAGCATAAGTTTCTAGCAGGAAGGGAAGATCACAGTGGAAAACAGGAACGAAATAATATCCGAAGGTAGGATGCAAGCTCGGGAGCACAAGTTCTTGGAACCACAGGCCAAATATCATCAGGACCTTACGCCTTCTTAGTGCTAAGCTTAGAGTGAATAGAAATAACATCCTTAGAAGAAACTACAATTTTAGACATGAGTTGGAGGGGATAGAGAAGGAAGAATTGCACAGGAATTATGTAAGATTGAATTATGGTCAAAGGTTGAAGCAGAGAGAGTTCAGCTATAGCAGAATTTAAACCGGCAGTTTTGTCGCACTAAGTTAGAAAAAGAGGAACAAAGTTAACATTTTTTTTTGAAAAATGACAGAAAGAACATTAAGAAGAGGAACCAGAAAGAATATTGCCTTTTCCACACAAAAAAAATAGTATTAGAGTTACAGAGAATAAATTTTGTACGATTCTGGGATGAAATATAATTTTGCATGAAGGCAGTGTCCCTGCGGTGAATAGTGTGAGAACATGCAGTGTTAAACAAAGGTTTGTTAAATTTAGTTGAATATAAAGAATAGGGAATGACCTGAGAGAACAGCCTAGGTTATGTGTTTTGCACACTTCAGGGAACCACCACCTCAACTATAGCAGTATTCATCCATGGGAAACCAAAGAAGTTAGATAGCAGGTAAAACCAGTTAGTAACACCGAAATGCCAAAACACGTTTTCCCTTGATGGGCTGTGGTCGGTGGTCGGGGGTCTTTCTTGAGGAAAACCTGAAGAGATAGAAGATGGTGATCGGAGGAACACAAAGAAGGAAAGTATTTAACAGAATAAGGAAAAGAATTGAAATTTAAGAAAAGGTCTGTTATGTTGCATTCATCTCCGAGACGATCAAGGACACTAGTAGTGTGCTGAACCAGCTGCTAAAGGTCAATTTGGATAGAACAATGGCAAGCAAGTTCACCATGTTTATCATGAAAATTGAAGAAAAGTCATTGTCAATGGTGAACGTTGAAATCACCAAGAATGATGACTTCAGAGAAAGAAGAAGAAGAAGAAGAAGAAGAAGAAGAAGAAGAAGAAGAAGAAGAAGAAGAAGAAGAAGAAGAAGAAGAAGAAGAAGAAGAAGAAGAAGAAGAAGAAGAAGAAGAAGAAGAAGAAGAAGAAGAACTACAGAACTACAGAACACCGACTAGCAAAGACTTTACAGTCCACTCAAGGCTAATCTGAGGGAAGATGAGGTCACCGGCTTAGAACGTTATAATTAATACCTCTTATTGTTAATTTAAAACTGTATTACAAAATATTATTGTAGTGTGATCGATGATGGTCACCGGCTTAGAATGTTAGAAATAACCCTCTAAGTGGTGGACATCAAAACTGTTATTACAAATTAAACAAAGTGTGATCGATGAGGTCACCGGCTTAGAACGTTAGAAATACCCCTCTAAGTGGTGGGCTTTTTGTTAAATACAAAATATTATGATAGTGTGATCGATGATGTCACCGGCTTAGAAACGTTAGAAATAACCCTCCAAGCGGTGAACATTCAAATCTGTTATTACAAATTAAGATGATAGTGTGATTAATGCGACAACCGACTTAGAGCGCTAAACAGCGGTAAACATTCTGCGGTAAATTTACCTCTAAGGGGTAAACATTAAAACCTGTTCAATTATAAGTTTCGGTGCCAAATTCTTTTAAGATGTACTTTTAACAATTACCAAATGATCTCAATAGTTCGTTTTATTTCATCTTATCTAATTCTATCGTTTTAAAATAAATTTCAAGATTTCGTATGAGTTGAAGTTCAAAGACCAATTTCCTTAAAGTGTTTATCTAACATTTTCTTGAATAAATTGATGTTGCCGCTGTTCACTATTTCATAAGAAATACTATTCCACTTCTCAATTACATCGTAAGTGAAGAAATTCTTTGCTATATTGGTTTGAAATCGTTTATGACAAAGTTTATTCCAATTACTCCGTGTTACATCGTTAAAATCATATCTAAAGAAAAAATTGCAATTAAGAATTTCTACATTATTTAGTATTTTGGAGATTGCTTTTAAAAATCCGCTTAATTTTCCTGTATCTAAAGAATGCATATCTAATTCGCAGTAAGTCGTTGTCGTATGACCTACCTCTCATTCTGGTATTAATTTGTTGCCGCTTATTTGAATTCTTTCAATTTTTTCTAAGTCCTTTTTGAGCTATGGACTTAAAAAACTGTACTGCGTATTCCAGATGAGGTCTAACTAATGTTTTATAGAGAGGAACTATTATATTTTTAGATTTATATTCGAAGTTTCTGGCAATAAAGCCTAGAGCTTTATTTGCTTTCTTAACAGCTTCAGCACATTGTCTCGCAAATTTTTAAATCCTTATTAATAATGAATCCCTAGATGCCTTTTCCTCAACTGACAACTGCGTGATTACAGACACTTATCCATTTTGTAATCATATTCATTGTTGCTACTTCCAAAATGTATAACCTTACACTTATCGGTATTAAATTTCATTTGCCACGTTTTTGACCAATTTACAATCTTATTCAAATCGCCTTGGGGTGATTGATAATAATCTTTCTTACAATTTATGCAATTTCCAGGTTTTATATCATCCGCAAATTTCGAGATATTGCTTAAAATATCATCATCTATGTCATTTACATATATAATAAAAAGTATTGGACCCAGAACAGATCCTTGTGGTACACCACTAATAACATTGACTAAACTTCGAGCGTGTAAGACGTATTTATTGCTTACGGAATACTAATTCAGCCAAAATATATATATTCCTCGAATACCGTGAGCTCTTAGCTTTTCCAATAATCTTTGATGAGGGACGGTATAGAATGCTTTTTGAAAATCTTAATAAATGACATAAAAAAATTTGTAGCTATCTACATCGTTAATAACCGCTTTAAAAAATTCTAGTAAATTTGTTAAGCATGATCTATTTCTCCTAAACCCCTGTTGGGAATTCTTGAGCAATCCATGATCTTCAAGGTGTGAAAATAATCTATTAGTTAGTATTGCTTCAAAAATTTTGCCAACTATAGAAGTTAAGCTAATTGGCCTGTAATTATTAGGGAGCTTACGATCTCCTTTTTTGAAAATAGGAGTTATATTTGCAAGTTTGAAATTATGCGGTACTAATCCTTCTTGTAAAGACTTATTGAAAAGCATCGTCAGAGGTTTTACTAATAATACATCTTTCAAATTTTTTAGATGCATAGGATAAAATCCATCTGGTCCAGGTGATTTATTAATTAATAGCTTATCAATTTGGAAAGCAACTTCCTCTTCTAAAATTTCAAATGTATCTAAAATACTATCTGCATGAAAATCTCGTACGTCTTTCATGTTAGTAACATTATCTAGATTTTCTTTCGTAAATACTGAGGAGAAAAAATTATTTAAGATGTTTGCCACATCGGCATTGCTCGACTTTAGGTTTCCGTTATTGTCCAGTAGTGGTCCAATTGATTCCTTAATGTAACTTTTATTATTGACGTAATTGTAAAACTTTTTAGGAATAATTTTACTCTCATGGGCAATATTAATTTCACAGTCTTTTGCAGTTTCGACGCCAAACTTTGTAATTATTATTATTTTCTACTGAGGGAGAAGTCTTCCAAAGTTTGTAAGCCCTATTTCTATTATTTAAAGAAACTTTTATTTAACTGTTCCACCATCTTGGTTTTAAACTAGGTAAAGTTCGTTTTATTTTATATGGAACAAAATCCTTTTCTTTTTCTTTAAATATTTGTAGAAACGTATCCCACATTATATTTGCATTGCCTGTTAATATTTCATCCCAATCATATATAGACAAGCTTTCCTTAAAGTTATTAAAATTTGTGTTCTTAAAATCAGGAATTTTCAAGTTATTGCTATGTATTTTGTTTTCTATATTAATGGTAAATTTAATCATGTTGTGATCACTTTTACCAATTGGTTCTATAACCTCAAAACTTCTTACCAAGTTCAAATGACTCACTATTAGTAGGTCTAAAATATTGTTTCCTCTTGTTGGGCAAATCAATTATTTGAAAAAGGAAATTATCTCCTAAGAACTTTAGTAACCTATTTCCTTCGGAATCTGCATCAAGTAAATTTTAGGCTAATATTTGGGCAGTTAAAGTCTCCTACAATTTTTGTATACCCTTCTAAAATTTTGCTTAATTCGGCATACAAAGCTAAATCTATTTCCGATTGTGAGGACGGTGGACGATAAACTATTAATTAATTCAAATTATATTCAAGTTTCTATTTAAATTCCAATGATATCAATTTCATGAATATCAGCTAGTTCTAGCTGAGTGTTTGAATATATATCTTTAATATAAATCATAACGCCTCCCCTTCCTATTATTGCTTCTATCTTTGAAAAATAACCTTATAACCATTAATTTGAAATTCTGAAATAAAATCGCGATCTTTAAAGTTGCCCCAATGTTTTTCAGTGATTGTAACTATTATCGGTAAGTTTATTCCTGTGTAAACAATAGCTTTAAATTCATTTATTTTGTTACGAATGGCTTATTGCGTTGAAAGACAAAGCTTTCATTTCGCAAATGTTGAACGGGGAATTTGGACCTTTTCCGAAACCCGTTTGCTACAGTTATTATCTCCTAATGCATTTTGTGCCTCGAGTGTTAATAGTCGACGCTAATCGCGCATGCACCAAACATCATTTATTAATGAATCCCGTCTTTTCTGTATAAATTATTCTGACCATCAAAGCTTCCCCAAAGGTTAGCAAAAGAGACGTTTTCTGCCCTACAAATTTCTTCTAATCTTGCGTTGAAAAAAATTGCTCTGCTGGCAACTCTTAGTCCCATTAAACAACGAGGCAAAATTCCTAAACATAAAATATTACCTGATCTTTCTTTCAAATTTTTAATTAGAATTCTATATTTGTCGATTAGGTCATTTGTCGTATTTTCCTTTTCATACACATCTTGCGACCCAATCATGACACACGCTAAGCTATTCTCTTTGATTTGTAAATCCTTAAGGGATTTATCAAAGACCGATATTGTTCCCCCAGAAACCATTTTACATTTCCTTTTGGTAGGGTTGCGTTTCACGAATTCTTCGTTCATATTCTGCACTATAGAGTCACCAATCAAGATTGTCTCCGATTCACACCCTTCAACCTCTAGAAGGGAAAAGGGATTTGAAACGGGAACTCTAAATTCAGGCCTCAATTTAGGTTTACATCCATTAGAGACCTTCATAAACTTGTTTTCCTTGCTATTTTCTTTGTCTTTATTAGCATTGCTAGTAATTACCTCAGGTAATCTAAGCGATTCAGAAGTGCTTTTTAAAGAGCCTAAGGCCCTTTCAGTAATTTTAATTTCTTCTGAAATATTACAAATCTTACCCATTAAAGTAGCCTTTTCTTTATTTGCAATTTCTTTTGGAGCCTTAATCACGTTTAAATTTGTTTTAAATTCACCCAAAACATTCTTTATTTCCTTAATATCAGTATGAATATTTTTAATAGAATTCTCAAAGCTACAGAAGTAACAAATAGAGAATTTATTAGCCAGAATATTTTCTTTGAAATCTGAATACCAACGGCTGAATATTGCAGCTAGAACAAGTGTAGCGAGTAGCAGGCATTGTTAAATTTCAATATGTAGCTTCACCAAAATAAGAATGTTAAAATGAATTGAAAATTTAAATTAAAATAATAGTATTTCAATAAATAAAATGTTAATTTTAAAAACCGAGATTAAAAAAAAAAAATTTTCCTTTTTTTTTTTAGTTTATATGAATCTCTTCTAATATTTTCTGCTATTTCTGCTAAATTAGTATTCCGTAAACAATTAAATACGTTTTACACGGTCGAAGTTTTGTCAACGAAGAAGAAGAAGAAGAAGAAGAAGAAGAAAGAAGAAGAAAGAAAAAGAAAGAAGAAGAAGAAGAAGAAGAAAGAAGAAGAAGAAGAAGAAGAAGAAGAAGAAGAAGAAGAAGAAGAAGAAGAAGAAGAAGAAGAAGAAGAACTACTACAGAACTACAGAACACCGACTAGCAAAGACTTTACAGTCCACTCAAGGCTAGTCTGTTAAGTATTTTTGTTTATTTAATTTGTTGGATGTGTCTACTGTTTTTAAAAAAAACCTGTTATGTATTTTTTGAAATAAGTATAGTTGTTTTTTTATTACATATTTCATGTACATAATGTAGTTTGCTTGCACTTTAGAGCAGATTGCTTCCAAGCACAAAACATCATAAGTATGTTAAGTATTTTGTTTTTATTTATTGTGTTGTGATCGATTAGATCACCGCTTAGAACAGATATGTTCTATGCGGTGAATATCAAAACTATTTACTACAGTTAATTCATGTTGATCGATTAAATGTCACTGTCTTAGCAGGATATGTTCTAGTGCGGAAAAACGTCAAAGCCAGTCAACTACAGCCATTCAGCCTGATCGATAGATCACAGTCTTAGAACATGTATGTTCTATCGATAAACATCAAAGCCAATTACTACAGTTATTCATTACAGTTAATTGTAACAGATGTTCTATGCGGTGAACATCAAAGCTTTTTATTACAGGTTAAGTGCGATCGATGATATCCCTATCCTAGAACGGATACTTTGCAAAGCCATGAACATCAAAGCTAATACAAGCCGTAATTCTTTTTACGCTGTACTTATTATAACTTTTTCTAAATGATTTCAATTTTTTTTAGTTTGATTTTACCTATTCAGGATACTACTAATTCCTGTAGGTATTTGAATAAAGTAAAATATAGTTTGAATTGACGTTCACAGACCAATATCTTTAAAGTGTTTATCTAACTTTTTTTGAATGAATCGATGTTAGCGGTGTTAACTATTTCATAAGAAAGACTATTCCATTTTCTCGATTACAATCCGTAAAGTGGAAGAAATTCTTTTGCCTATATTTTGTTTGAAATCGTTTTATGACAAAGTTTTAATGCCCAATTACTTCGTGTTT
>JABUQX010006903.1:37500-40000 GCA_015478945.1 Trachelipus rathkii
GTAAGGAATTAGGATGTTATTAACTGTTTGCAAATGGACAGTTAATTTGGATTCTGAGGTATCTCCTGCGGAATCGGTGTCAGCAGCAGACGGTATTGGGGTTTTGAAACGAAGATAGCTTTGCACACATTAATGTTTCTCTTCGAACGAGAAGTTGGCATCACATTGCGCTTCAACTTCAGCTCACCGGGGGACGATCGGAAGGCGTATAGTGGAGATTCGGATTGCCTTATTTTGGATGGATCTTATAGGTGTAGGTGATTGATGGAGGTCTGGCCGTATGACTGCGCAGCCATAGTCCAGTTTCGATTGGATTAGGGCGATGTAAGAGGCCGAAAGGGGACTTGCGGTCAGCACCCCAAGATTTTGAGGCGATATGACGTAACAGGTCAAGCACGCGGATGACAATTTGTTTTCAGGTGTTTAATATGCGGTTCATATGTTAAGTGGTCATCTACAATGAGTTCTAGCAAATTGACCAGCTGAAGTAACGGGAATGGTGCTGACACCATCTTAAGGTTAGGTCTGCTGGAAGAAGGTGGCAAGTTCTTCGAATTCCCTTTTTTCTTTAAAAACAGTACTGGTGAGGTTTTGGTGGGAGAAAATGGAAGCCATGGGAATTACCCCCATGGTGAAATATTCTCAATAGCTAGTTGAAGTGCCGTTCGAGAAAAGGCAGCCTGACAACCGGCTAATATTATAACGCAGGTCATCGACATAGGAGAGAAAAATTCGACAGTAGCTGGGATAGAGTAACGAGTATCATTAAATCCGAAAGCAAATAGTAGACACTTAGAACACTACCCTGCGGAAACGCCTTCATCAGAGTAAAGTGACGTGACGAATTAGAAGAGCACCCCAAACCAGGAATGAAAAGAGGAGTTGTCGAGGAAACCTAGCGAATGGGAGTTTAAGAGAATCCCATTCTCCACGTTGTGCGTAAGCTTTTTTCAAGGTCAAAACAAGCACACAAGAACATCCCACTAGTTGGAGGCTTCCCGATGTATAGTCTAGATTTTTACCAAGGGGTTCCCGCAGTTGAACATTTTTTGGGAAATTCAAACTGGAAAGTTTTGAGAAAGCTTGGCGGCTCTCCAGAAACAGGGAGAAAGCGGCCAGAAGCCATTTTCTCCATTATATGTACAGGAAATGATAGAGTCAGCGAAATTGGTCTTTGGTTGTCAGACAACTTCCAATCTCTGCCAGGTTTGGGAATGGGAATTACAAAAGCTGTAGTCCAAATAGATGGAAAGAGGATTCGATCCCTGATTCTGTTATATAGATCCAGAAAAATGCTGACGCCGAAGGATGGATATGACGAAGCATGATGTACGAAATCGCTGGACCAAGAGCACCGTCTCTGCTATTCGCCCAAATGCAGTTTGATACTCTGCAAGTTGTGAAAAGACGGTTGTAGGTATGATCTTCGCTTCGCTTGTTGAAAGTCGAGGCAGTGCTGTGTCAGTTCTTTTTTTTGAAAGGCTTCCAGTGTAGCGGAAAGAACTCGATTGGCTGCGCAAAGCTACAATCTAACGCATCCGTTACAGCAGCAGGAGCGGAGATCATGTCAGTTATATCAGGCCCATAACCGGGGACTGTGGGTGAGGAGTTGCTGGAGCGACGAGATATTTTCTGTGTAACATTCCACACTAAAGGAAGGGGAATTGTGGAGGTTAACAGTCGATATATAAGTTCGAAAATATTGTCTACGTGTTTGGCGATTAATTCACCGAGATCTCGCAGCAGCTGCTTTAAAAATAATAATGTTTTGGGTGGTACGGGTCCTTTTGTATTGCCTGTTGAGTTTCTTCTTCTCTCGGTTGTCTTGTGCGCACTCTTGGGACCCCAGCGGGTTGCCGACCGCCTGCCTGAGGAAGATTTGCGGAATGCAAGCTTCCGCTGCCGAGATTGACGACTTTGTGGAAGAAGCGAAATGGCATATCAACAGTCAGGAATTGGTTATTGAAGGTGAGAAAAGAGTGATAGCTGTGTGATAAAAAGGAGCCAACTCGCTCGAGTCATAACGCCAGCTGGAGTTAGGCTTTTGCATTGGGCTTGGTTACAAGCCTCGTTAGTAATGCTCTTGTGTCATGATCACGTGCCCTACTATATAATAAAAGCGGGACCAGGAAAGCGAATCCATTAAGGGAATGGGGCAGAAAGGAAATATCAATACCAAGAAGAAGTGTTGCGTAATTCTAAACGTTCATATGTAGGGAGTCCTATGTTATAAGGCATCCCAAGGAAAAAGGGGTTAGAAGAATCGTAATAGGATCTTGAACTTGACAAGTGACAGAGTCGCCCCAAAAGGGGTGGCGGAGGTTGAAGTCTCCTAGTATAACAACCGAAGTAGGGAGCTGTTTAAAAGATCAGCTAAGTCGACCTTAGTAAATCACTACTCGGAGCCAAGTAGATTGAGCAGGTAGTAAGGACCGTGGGACGAGTGAATTCGAGGTGCTGCTACTGCATTGCAAGTTTAGTTTGGCGAGGGATTTGGAAT
>JABUQX010006903.1:60000-71007 GCA_015478945.1 Trachelipus rathkii
TATATATATATATATATATAACTCTTTTTTTCTTCTTATATATATATATATATATATATAGCTTAATAACCAGCATAATATGAAATATAACCATGTAATAATATGTATATATATATATATATATATATATATATAACTATATATATATGCTGTACCTCAACGCTCCTTTCTTTCCACGCTGCCAACGCTCAGCACTTTTATATATATGTATATATGAATATATATATATATATATATATGCATATATGCATACATATATAATAACATCTATATTATATATATAAATATATTATATTATATATATCTATATATATATATATATATATATATAACTATATATATATATATAATATATATATATATATATATATATATATATATATATATATATTTTGGATGTTCAAACCACCCTTTTAGGGAAAGACTCGAAAATTTCAAAAAGTACTAAAATTAAGAAATATGACCATAATCTGAGCTTAGATAGGACTTAGACTTTATACTTTATAGGTCTTTATAGACTTTTTAGTATTTTATAGACTTTGCAGGAACTTTATAGGACTTAACAGACTCTATAGAAGTTTTAGACTGCATAAGACTTTATAAAGCTTATGGGACTTTATAGAATTTGTACGATTTTATAGACTTTACAGGAACTTTATAGGACTTTATAGACTCTATAGATGTTTTAGGCTCTATAAGACTTTATAAACTTTATAGGACTTTATAGACTTTATAGAACTGAGAGAGGTTTCCATTTTTTCAACACAGTTTGAATGAGGGCAAGTCTCTAATTTAAGGAAAGATTGAAATTTATAGGCATAAAAGAAATAATTTAGCAAAGCGAGTTGCATGCTTAGATGCACAGGTTTTAAGAAGCAAAGGTGGAATGCTGTTATGGTCATATGTCCAAAGGTTGAATGCCGTTATGGTCATATATCCAAAGGTGGAATGCCGTTATGATCATATGTTCAAAGGTGGAATGGCGTTATGGTCATATGTCCAAAAGTGAAATGACGTTATGGTCATATGTCCAAAGGTGGAATACCCTTATGGTCATATGTCTTCTTAGAGTTAAACTCGGAAAGAACAGAAACACACATTTAGAGGAAATTACACAAGGGGGAGGGGAGTGAAGAAGTACACTATTAATCATAAGTAAATTTTTAAATGGGGGAGGGAAGGTGAAGAAGAAAGAATAGCTCGGTAATGTTTTAAAGTGGAATTAAGATCATAGATATGAAAGAAGAGTTCAACTCTAGAAGGTAAGACAGCTAGAGAAGGAAAAGTAGCAAGATCAAATTGATTAGAATATTTTCTAAGAATTTAAAGAAAAGAACTAGGAAAGGGGGCAAAAAAATTATTTACATTTTCTAGAGAAGAGATCTTGGTACGTAAGAGACATTTAGCACAATTTTTAAACCTCTCATCTTTTGTTCTTAATCTAAGATCAAATGTTTAAACTCACCTCTGCGACAGCAGAATTTAAATTATATCTCTCTCTCTCTCTCTCTCTCTCTCTCTCTCTCTACATTTCTATCATAAATAAGTCTCTATTTCAGTGTCTCTCTCTCTCTCTCTTCAGCTGATTTACATCCGATATTCCTATCCCATATTGAGAGTGTATTGAATTGTGACAATTTTGAAAGTCATTTGTATATATATATATATATATATATATATATATATATATATATATATATATATATATATATATATATATATATATATATATATATTTGAGTATATATATATCCTACTGCTGCTGTATATAGCATACTTATATATACCTATATATATATATATATATATATATATATATATATAGTAGTGGGGTATGGGTATTGGATGCCGGAAGTGAAACCGGAAGTAAAAGATCGACTCGGTAATTTTTTAATTACCGTGGGAATTTCCGCCCTTCCACCGACGAAAAAAAACCGAAGGTTTTTTTCGAAACAATAAAAATTAATAAATTAATAAATAAATTAATAAATAAATTAATAAATTAATAAATAAATTAATAAATTAATAAATAAATTAATAAATAAATAAATAAATAAATGTTTAATTACCGAATATTATTTTTTATTGACGTGTATATTCCCGCACCGGTTGTGGCCCCGCAGCGCTCCGCAGCGCACCGCACCGCAGCGCACCGCACCGCACCGCACCGCACCGCACCGCACCGCACCGCACCGCACCTCACTTAGTAACGGATAGAGTTTGCCACATGGTATCTCTCTCAAACTTGACACCCCCATAGGGGGTGACGTAACCTCGTCGTAGACGAGGTTAAGTGGCCATGAACCCCGTTGGGGTGTAGCCCCCCAAACTGGAAGACTATTGGCATTAGAAGGCTGAAACTTGGTATACACCCTTCATATAAAGATTTACATACATATGGAGTTAAATAACCATTACACCCCAAAGAGTCTCCAACCCTAACAAATATTAACATAGAACGACGAAACTTGGTATACATCTTTCTTATGATGTATCCTCGATAAAAAATTAAACATTTTTATTCTTTTTTAAGTTTATAACTTACAAATTTACGTTTTTACATACCCTAAAGCAGTAAATCAGTAAATCAGTAAATCAGTAAAGCAGTAAATCAGTAAATCAGTAAATCAGTAAAGCAGTAAATCAGTAAATCAAACTACCCTCCAGCCACCCTCCTACCCTTCTATGATCTATTGATCTATTGATCTATTGATCTATTGATTCAAGTCATATTTTGTATAATATAACACAAAAACTTTATTTATTTTGTTTTGTTTTCTTTAAACATTTTGTTTTTACTAAAAAATTTATTCTTTTTATGTTTATAACTTTAAAAAAATTTGCTATTGATCTATTGATCTATTGATTCAAGTCATATTTTGTATAATATAACACAAAACTTTTATTTATGTTGTTTTGTTTTCTTTAAACATTTTGTTTTTACTAAAAAATTATTCTTTTTATGTTTATAACTTAAAAAAATTTGTATTTTACATACCCTAAAGCAGTAAATCAGTAAATCAAACTATCCTCCAGCCACCCTCCTACCCATCCGTGATCTATTGATCTATTGATCTATTGATCTATTGATTCAAGTCATATTTTGTATAATATAACACAAAACTTTTATTTATTTTGTTTTGTTTTCTTTAAACATTTTGTTTTTACTAAAAAAATTATTCTTTTTATGTTTATAACTTAAAAAATTTGCATTTTTACATACCTAAAGCAGTAAATCAGTAAATCAGTAAATCAAACTACCCTCCAGCCACCCTCCTATCATTCCGTGATCTATTGATCTATTGATCTATTGATCTATTGATTTAAGTCATATTTTGTATAACATAACACAAAACTTTTATTTATTTTGTTTTGTTTTCTTTAAACATTTTGTTTTTACTAAAAATTTATTCTTTTTATGTTTATAACTGAAAAAATTTGCATTTTTACATACCCTAAAGCAGTAAATCAGTAAATCAGTAAATTAAACTACCCTTCAGCCACCCTCCTACCCTTCCATGATATATTGATCTATTGATCTATTGATCTATTGATTCAAGTTTCTTTCTCTTTAGTATAATAAATAAGTTCTTTGGATAAAAAACGGGAAAAGAAAACAAGTTTTTATTTTAAAGCATTTATAACATAAGTGAAGACCTTTTCTTGTTCATTAGTGTTTGGGTGTTATCCTAGAATGGACGTTGGTAAATTTATGTTCCGTGCTCCTGCTACATGTCTTGTGTCTGGTCCTACAGGATGCGGGAAAACCTTTCTTTTATTAAACATTTTAAAAGAGGTTGAGATTTTCGAGCAAAATCCTGTTAAAATCATTTGGTGCTACAGTGTTTACCAAGAAAAGTTTAATGATTACAAAGATGTGATTCAATTTCACGAAGGTATATACGATGTAAAGTCTTTGGAAAATATACAGGGTCACAAAATTATAATCCTTGACGATTTGATGCATAAATTGAATGAGGATATAGCAGAAACTTTCACAGTTTACTCTCATCATTTAAACATCACAGTATTTTTTATAACACAGAATATCTTTCATCAGAATAAGTATATGAGGGATGTGTCTTTAAACACACAGTATTTAATTTTGTTTGGGCAAAGAAGGGATATGAGTCAGGTCAATGTTGTGGCTACCCAAATGTTCCCTACTCAACGTAAAGAGTTCCTAAAAGTATATAAAGAAGTTACCTCTATCCCTCACGGTTATTTACTCTGTGAGCTTCATCCTAAGAACACGCATAGAGTGTTACTTCGTACAAATATCTTGCCTAACGAGATTGAGACAGTATACATACCTGAATAATGAGTACTCTGGTTGTTAAGTATTTACCTCTTATAAAAAAATTTAAAAAACTGAAAACAGCTGAAAAACGTAAACTGATCTGCGAAGATGAAAAATTTATACAATGTATAGCAGAAGTATGCCTAAATCTTATAAAAGGAAATGTTCCTTTAAACAGACCTCAGAAGGTAAAATTACGCCATCATAGAAACATCATTAAAAAAACTCATTGGTAACGTAATAAAATTTAAAAATAGAAAGAAGCTATTACAGAAAGGGTGGGGTGTGTTCCCTACCTTTACTCTTTCAAGTTATAGCACCTTTGATAAGCTTGATGGCTTGCTCAATATTCCGAAGAAGGTAGTGGTTTTACCCTACAGCGATTATGAGAGATGAAATATAATACAGAAACCCTACCTCTACAACAACAACAACAACAACAACAACAACAACAACATCAACAGCACCAACAACAACAACAACAACAACAACAACAACATCAGCAACTTAACAACAACAGCAACAACAACAACAACCACAGCCCAAACGCCTTAACAACAACAACAACAGCAGCAGCAACAACACAAGCAACTTAACAACAGCAACCAGCGACCTCAATCAGAGCCCTCAGCTGCAACAGATCGGTTATAACCCTTATCAACCATTGATTCAACAGCAGCCTTTGAGTTTATATGATCCGCAAGTTGAACAGATAAATAATTACGAGAAGGAACTGCATCATATATTAAACTCTGATGTTAACATTCATGAAAAAAGAATCCTATATCAAAATGCTATACAAAAATTAGTAGATCTAAAAGTTTTACTAAATTCACCTAAGGAAGATTCAGCTCCAGCACCAGATACTAAGATTGAAGTGAAAAGAGAAGATAATTTTAAACATATACTCAAGGAAAGCTTACCAATGAGGAATAAGAAAACGGGTTTAGCTCTATATAAGATTTTAAAAGATCAGCTTACCTGGAACGAGCTCGGTCAAATCATTATTGACGGAGAAACAATAGCAGGATCGAATATTGTTGACTTGATATCTGATCTATCGCGTGATTGGAAGAAGGCTCCTGTGACAGGATGGAACAGGATCAAACAAGAACTTCAAACTATTAATTTCCCGAGAACTTTAATCCAGAATAAACAAAGATTAACGGAACTGGATAATATTCCAATGTCTCCTAGACCAGATGTGAGTCCCTCTGGTACTTCTTTTGCATCGGACAGATTAAAGATGATAAGTAGAAGTACATTACGTTCAAGTGCAGGAAGAATAAGAAAAAAACCATACTTCGCTTCAAAATGGATTAGTTCCTAATTATTTATTGTACTTTTTATATGATTGTATTGTTTGTAATTTTAAATTATGTATATAACCTATGTTATCTTTCTGTATACATGTGTTATTTCTTTTTAGATTTGTAATTTAAAATAGTTAATATTATTTTGTAATTGAAAATAAAATATTTCATATAGACATTCGGTTTTTATATCCCCTATCAGTATAAATGAATATGTTTTTATTGATAATGTCATTGTGAGTCATGGAGGCTAAGGAGGCGGTCGATAAATATTACTTTGATGTGAAACAGCCTTACAGTTATGGAGGCTTTTCAAGGTTCGCTTCAAGGTTTCCTCATATAAATAAAAAAGAATTGAAAAATTATTTACAAGGTGAGGATGCTTTTACCCTACATAAACCTATACGAAAAAAATTTCCAACACGAAAAACCGTAGCCCCCCACTTAGATAATGTATGGCAACTTGATTTGACTGAAATGATAAAATATAAAGTTTACAATGAAGGGTATCAATACATTCTTTTTGTAATAGATGTATATTCCAGATACTTATGGTTAAAGGTTTTAAAGGATAAAAAATCAAAGACTGTAGCTGCTGCAGTCAGAGAAATTATAAATGAAGATGACAGATATCCTCAAATGATGTGGACAGATAAAGGTACAGAATTTTTAGGTAAAGAGTTTCAAGAAATAGTTACAGAGTATGATATAGGGTACTATAACACATTTTCAGTTAATAAAGCTGCAATTGTGGAAAGAGTACAAAGAACTATAAAAGAAAGAATGCATAGATATTTCACGAAGATGTATAGATATTTCACAAAGAAAAGGGAAAGGAAAAAATAAACAGTATCTTGTCAAATGGGTAGGTTACCCAGCGAAGCTTAATAGTTATATAAATGCTAGTGAAATTAAGAAACATTTAAATATATAGATATACTGCAAGACTTGGCTTATTCTTATAACAGGTCTTATCATAGAACACTTAAGAATACCCCCCTAGAGATGGTAAAGACAAAACCCTCAGTTCCTAGTCGTCCTGTACGAAAAATAAAAGATAACACTGGTATTAAAGTAGGAGATTATGTGAGAGTTTCTAGGGTTAATGAAAATTTCAGAAAAGGGTACGAAACAGGATGGTCGAGAGAAGTTTTTAAAGTAGATACCGTCAGAGAATTTCCGAGAGACAGGTTAAAATTATACTATCTTGAGGATTTAGATGGTGAAAAAATAAAAGGAGGGTTCTATAAACAAGAAATACAGAAAATACGGTTTGATCCTAAGAGTCACGAGTATAAAATAGAAAAAATATTAGGATCTAAAGGGAAAGGAAAAAATAAACAGTATCTTGTCAAATGGGTAGGTTACCCAGTGAAGTTTAATAGTTATATAAATGCTAGTGAAATTAAGAAACATTGATCAGTTTACTTTGTGAACATGGAGAGTGAAGATCATTTCTATTTAACTCTGCCATCATCGGCTTCTATGGACCTATATCCGGAAAATAAAATATCAGACTATACAACCCAGTTATTGAACCCTATAACTTTTGATCGAGAAATATATGAAGCTGGTTTAAGTGAAATAATTCTTGACGCATCTGTTGAGAATATATCAGAGTCCCCCTCGGCATTTATAATATTTAGAAGCGTTGAATATGTTAAAAATGTATTAAAAATTAAAGCTAATATGGACATTATCGTACATGGTGAAAAAAAAATATTTCTATGAAAAAGTGGTAACTTTTTTTACATAAATAATAATAACCTGCATCTATTTCGTATATAAGAAATGTTTAAACATATCTCTCCTCATTATACGTCAAGCGATTGTAGTAGCAAGATGCATTTCCTCCATCCCTCTAGCCCCGACTGTTGTAAGAGCGAATTGGATCTCTTTTCTGTGAATCCTACACAGATCAGTGTGAGTGAATCCAATTTTATTAGTATTAATCCCGTTCACGCAATCACAAATACCGATGTACCTCTCGAATTCAACATCCCTGGCACTTCTGACCAATATCTTGATCCTTCGAATGTGTTTTTATATCTGAAGACTAAGTTAGTAAACGAAGATGGTTCAAATCTCACAGGAACCGACCACATAGTATCCACCGAGACAAATTTCCTGTATACATGTTTCAATCAACTTGAGGTGTTTTTAAATGAAACATCTCTAGGAGCATCAGCTGCAAGTTACCCTTACCGAAGTTATATCGAAACTTTACTAAATTATTCAGATGATGCTAAACAGTCCCATTTGCAATCATGCGGATATTACAATTTAAAAGATGTAGAGAAACATAGGGACAAGGCCGCTAAATCTAAAAATAACACTTACGAATATTATGGACGTGTAAACGGTGATATATTCTCTCAGGAAAGACTTATTCTACCATCTGTGGACACCCGCATCAGGTTAACTAGATCTACTCCTCAATTTGCGCTTAATGTTCAAAGCAACGCTACAGCCACAACTACCGCTCCAAAGCCTATTTTCAAATTACTGGATGCTTATCTTTATGTACGTAAAGTGAAATTATCTCCCTTTAAACATATGGAAATCGAGAAATCTCTTTTGACTGATACAGCAAAATATCCAATCAAGAGAATTGAGACTAAAATTTTTAACTTTACCCAAGGATTATCGAGTATTAATATACCTAACATCGTCAATGGTAGCTTACCTCAGAAGGTAATAATAGGAATTGTAGAACACGATGCCTATTCTGGAAACTATGGAAAGTCTGCCTTTAAATTTACCCATTTCGGACTTAGAGGTATCAGTTTGCATGTGAATGGTCAACCATACGGTCGTGATTATGAGATGATATACGAAGGCTCACATTCTCAATGTTCGCGTCCTTTTTACGATTTATTTGCCAATACTGTATCATGCAGCGATAACGGTACAGGTGTTGATCTCAAGACTTATGCTGAAAACAGTAATTTATATGCATACGATCTCACAGCTGATCTTTCAGCTTGTAATGCTTATCATCTCAATATCCTAAGAAAAGGCACATTAGGGTTAAGTCTCAAATTTGGACAAAGTTTGACATCCTCGATCTCAGTTCTGGTGTATTTGGAACATCCTCAAATCATCGAGATTGACAGAGTACGAAATATAATTTTGAATTATTAAAGATGAATGAAGAAGAAATATTAAATGCCTTTATAAACGAAAGAAGATTTTTAGGTGTATTCGCCTGTAATGAACTCGGTTCTGTGAAATTGGATACCGACTCTGGACTTATCTTCAACACTTCTCATCGGGATGTTTCGAGCTATGGTCACTGGATAGCCGTGTATAAGAATAAAAATAATGTTGTATATTTCCTTGACTCTCTGCATTTAGATTTTATGTTTAGTAATCATTATGTAACATCTTTTTTAAAATATAATAATGTTCAATATGTTAAGACCTTATGTTTTCCTGTACAACCTATCAGTTCTAATTTATGTGGTGTATACTGTATTTATTTCATTATATGTTTTTTAAATAATGTTTCTTTTAATAAACTTGTAAATATATTTGATGCTAAAAATTTATATGTAAACGATTATGTAGTCTGCACTTATGTTATAAATGCTTTAAAATAAAAACTTGTTTTCTTTTCCCGCTTTTTATCCAAAGAACTTATTTATTATACTAAAGAGAAAGAAACTTGAATCAATAGATCAATAGATCAATAGATCATGGAAGGAGGTAGGAGGGTGGCTGGGGTAGTTGATTTACTGATTTACTGATTTACTGCTTTAGGGTATGTAAAAAATGCAAATTTTTTAAGTTATAAACATAAAAGAATAAATTTTTAGTAAAAACAAAATGTTTAAAGAAAACAAAACAAAATAAATAAAAGTTTTTGTGTTATATTATACAAAAATATGACTTGAATCAATAGATCAATAGATCAATAGATCAATAGATCAATAGATCAATAGATCACGGAATGATAGGAGGGTGGCTGGAGGGTAGTTTGATTTACTGATTTACTGATTTACTGCTTTAGGGTATGTAAAAATGCAAATTTTTTAAGTTATAAACATAAAAAGAATAATTTTTTTAGTAAAAACAAAATGTTTAAAGAAAACAAAACAAAAATAAATAAAAGTTTTGTGTTATATTATACAAAATATGACTTGAATCAATAGATCAATAGATCAATAGCAATTTTTTTTTAAGTTATAAACATAAAAAGAATAAATTTTTTAGTAAAAACAAAATGTTTAAAGAAAACAAAACAAAATAAATAAAAGTTTTGTGTTATGTTACAAAATATGACTTGAATCAAAATAGATAATAGATCAATAGATCAATGGATCTTAAGAGGTAGGGAGGAATTGGCTGGAGGTAGTTTGATTTACTGATTTACTGCTTTACTGATTTACTGATTTACTGCTTTACTGCTTTACTGATTTACTGATTTACTGATTTACTGCTTTAGGGTATGTAAAAACGTAAATTTGTAAGTTATAAACTTAAAAAGAATAAAAATGTTTAATTTTTTTTTTCGAGGATACATCATAAGAAAGATGTATACCAAGTTTCGTCGTTCTATGTTAATATTTCAGGTTTGGGGGCTGGAGACCCCCCTTTGGGTGTGTACGGCTATTTAACTCCATATATGATGTGGGTACCTTATATAAAGGGTGTATACCAAGTTTCGTCGTTCTATGTCAATATTTCAGGTTTGGGGACTGGAGACCCCCCTTTGGGTGTGTACGGCTATTTAACTCCATATATGATGTGGGTACCTTATATGAAGGGTGTATACCAAGTTTCGTCGTTCTTTGTCAATATTTCAGGTTTTAGGGGCTGGAGACCCCCCTTTGGGGGTGTACGGTTATTTAACTCTATATTATGATGTGGGTACCCTATATGAAGGGTGTATACCAAAGGTTTCAAGCCTTCTGCGTCAAATCTATCTCTCAGGTTTTGAGGCTAGCACCCCCTATAGGAATTAAATGGCCGCATCCCAGCACTATTCTTTACGACGAGGTTACGTCACCTATGGGGGTGTCAAGTTTGAGAGAGATACCATGGCAAACTCTATCCGTTACTAAGTGAGGTGCGGTGCGGTGGTGCGGGCGGTGCGCTGCGGGCTCTGCGGGCCACATTCCGGTGCCTGGGGAATATATACGTCAATAAAAAAGTATAATTTACGAGTATTTTTTTTTTTTTTTTAATTTTTATTAATTTATTAATTTATTTATTAATTTATTAATTTATTTATTAATTTATTTATTAATTTATTAATTTTTATTGTTTTGAAAAAAACTTCGTTTTCGTCAATCTTAGGCAGAAATGCAGTAATTAAAAAAGTACCAGAGGTCGAACATCTTACTTCCCAGGTTTCACTTTAAGCATCCATTACCCATACCCCACTACTAT
>JABUQX010006904.1:0-10000 GCA_015478945.1 Trachelipus rathkii
ATCTCAATAAATTTTCTTAAATGCTTCTGAGACCAATAAGGCTATCGTTTTTTCAATCTTAGACTTCTAACTAATATAATAATTTATATACATTAATTTCACATTGAAAATAAAAGAACTATATAAAGCGATTACTTATTGAAAATTGTTTTTTTATTGTTTTTTATTGCTTTAATCAGGAATCATACTTGGATGACCAACTAGTATGGAACTCAACAAATTTTTAGTGTTATTGTGATTGACTTCGTTAATTTATATGAACAGCTTTAAATAATATATAAACTGAATATATATATATATTTTGTCATTTGTCATAAATATATATTTTGAGAAGAAGCCATTTATACGGTAATCCTTTAAAGAATCTAAATTTAATTATGAGCTGGCCATGTATGTATTACTTGCATCTGTGGAACAATTTTTTAATAATACGAGCACTGAAGTCTGCAATATTTACTCATCGATTTCTGCATCCTCACTCCAATTCATAGCTTGACCTCTGCCATTTTTCTAATTTTAAAATGTCATTTAAGTTATATTAAATATTAATTTATTTGGTATTTTTCATAAATGGTTTCGAAGCTGTTCTCTGTTATGCTTATTAACACCAATATAACAGAATAAATTATATTCTTAATTAAAGCACTCTCAATGCCCAATTTTCGCCCCTTAAAAATGGACATATAAAATCTCGATCGAATACTATAATCCCAGTTTTGACACTATTAACAATAGAAACCAATACTGTAGCTTGTTTAATTGCTCCTCTAAAACTTGAGTTTTCGAGGTGTTTTTATACTGTCGAAACTCTATCAGTACGTCATTAATCTTTATACTCAGATATTTTTCAAAATTTATTGCAAAATACCCATGGTTTTTTGAACATTATCTATACGTAATCAAACTTCCAGAATTCTTAATATTTTTCGATAATGAACTCTTAAAAGATTTGAGAAAAAAATGAATGATAGATTCACATTACCTACAATTAGTAGAAAATAAGGAATATATATCCGAATTTATAGTAAGTTTTGGTGCTCAGCGTTTAGCTCCAATTTTACCCGAAACCTCCACTTATTTATATAAATATTTGAAAAATGAAGAAAATTGCTAATCAATTTATAAGCTCGTTGCTGTGCAGTAGCGAAAGATGGATGAAATTTTAAAGGACCATAATGTAGTCGGCAGGAGAAGGCTACCTGTTTTACTCAGTAAATAACTTCTTTTGGATATATGCAATAGTTTTGATTTTGTTCTTGGAACAAAGTTTGCATAAAAAATAATTATTTTGAAATTTTATATAAAAATTCTTAATCTTTTTAAAGCAGACATTAAAGAGAAAAATATAACTATAGTAAAACAGTTAATCGGTATAATAAATGAGTCTGATAAACTACACACTCTATACATTAAAACAATGTCCATTATAAAGTTTAAGTAAGATTCATTTTTAAGAAATTAAGTATATTAAACAAAACAATAATGGGCATGTGTATTTTTATTATTTATAACTTTGTCGTATGCAACTATTGTAAATTTTACGGGCTTGTAATAATAATAGTCGATGCTGAGAGATGCATCTTTTTACTTTATATATTTATAAAAATTATATACTATACTATATATATATATTTATACATATATATATATATATTAATATAATTATATATATATCATATAATATATATATAATAGTATTATATATATAATAATATATATTATATTAATTTTAATTTATTGAGTGTAAAGTTAATGTATTTAATTATTTCAATGTTTCAATTATTTTCGTTTTAGTTTGCTCTTATCGCAAATTATGGGCTCCCTTTTATCACTGCGTGGGCACCCTCCCGACATAACGCTAGGGGTCGCCAGAGGGGCCGTTAGTATAACGCCCTGTATAATATTAATATATATAAATATATTAATTAATAAATATATAATATATAAATATTATATACTATATTAATATTAATACTTAGAATATATATATATATATATTTATATATATATAATATATTAATTAACATACTAGTATATATATAATGAAAAATAAATAAATATATATTATATATAATATAATTAATTATTATTAATATATTATATTATTGTATTACATATATATCATTAATTATTTAAATATTTTAATATTATTTAATCATTAACTATTATTTATATGTATTTATTAATTATTATATGAATATATATATAAATTTATTTTATATTATCATAATTCTATAAATATATATTAAATTACTATATATTTCTAATTTAATTATTTTATATAAATATTATATTAATTTCAGATTCTGATATATATATATTAACATATATTATTTATTCATTCTTATATTTATATTATACGTCTATATAATATATATATTTTCGCACTGTTCTGTTTAATATTATTTTTAGTATTTATGTTTTTTCCCTGCCACGATTATTTGTTATATTACATATTAAAAGGTTCTGCTCCTTTTATTCTACCATTTTTAATATCCCTACTACTACTACTGACACTACTAACTACTTAAACCTTACTACATATCTACTATCTTACTACTACTATATCGTCTGATACTTACTATCTTACTACTTTTTTTATTATTACTACTACTAATTAATATATAATAATGTTAATAATAATATTTATGAATAATAAAATAATAATACATAATAATAATAATAAATAATAACAATATAATAATAATCATTATTTCATTACATATAATAATAATAATAATATAAATTATGAAAAACACTAATAATTAATAATAATAATAATAACACACTTTTAATATTAATAAAAATAATATTTAATTCACTCACAAATACATAATAATAATTAAGTAATAATATATATAATAATTAATAATATATATATAATAAAGGCGCTGAAATGACATTGCCTTAATGTAGCGTTGCTAAAACATCACACTCATGGGGCAAACATGTGGAAATTGTCGCTTTGAAGGACGTCGCAGCGCCACATTACGAAAAGGAGACATATATGGACGTAACATTGTAACATATATTTACATTATTCGACGCCGGCATGCAACATTACAGCAACGTAACATTGCAATGTTATTGTTAATACATGTCTAACATGATATCTGAGGTATCCACTAATAAAGGTTCAAAGAATTCTTGTGAACTTTTTAAGACATAAATCACACTGCCAGATATAAATAAAATTATCACACTGCCATATATAAATAACATTCATCACAATTTTACGTTGCATGACGAGTATTTAATTAAACAAAGGGATATAAGTATTAAAATAATTAATTAAAATACAATGTAGTTTACAGCAAATTTTAAAAAAAGGTTTTTTACACAAATTATCGATTCCGAGTCTCAGGCTGGGCAATGCCCAATGCTCCAATGTTAAAAACAAAAGAATGAAAAGATTATATAAATAAAAAATAGGTAAACAAGGCAAAAATTTAACTACCGAATTCTTTCTTTGTTAGGATTTCATTCTCTTTTGAACCCACTTTAATTTTTGGTCGCAAAACTAATTTATTACAATAATATATATTAAGAAAATGAGAATATATATATACTATATATAAAATAATTATATACTATCAATACTATAATATATATATTAATATTATACTATATATACCTATATAATATATATATATATATAATATACTAATTAATATATATAATACTATATATTACTATATAATTATATATATATATATATATAGAAATCCAACACACCAATAACATATACAAAGAAAAAACATTTCAAAAATATAAAATCTATTCGGCATAATATATGTAGACACACTCAACAGACACTCATAGACACAAACTTACATTATACTATATATATACTTATTATATATATATATATATATATATATATATTATATATATATAATATATATTATATATATAATTATATATAATATACTATATATTATTATATATAAGGGTGTATATCGAATATATTATATATACATTTATATCATATATATTAGTAGTACATAATTATTTATACTACGTTATATATTGTACTAGTTACCCCTTATATAATATATATAATACTATATATATATACCGACCTATATATATATATCTACATATATATATATATACTATATACTATACTATTATATATAATATATATATATATATAATATAAGCGCTTAATGTTAATGTCAGTTGGCGGTTCATGGGTGGTATGGTCAGAGTAGTGCTCGCTTCTCTCTTCTATAGTAGAAAAAATCCTCTCATAAAAATATTTAATAGTCAGCTATTATTATTATTATCAACTTTATCTATATCTAAATCTAGTATTTATTATTATCATTAATATTGATGTCATAGTTTATTATTTTTATTTCCTAAATATCTTTCATACTAATAATACCTACTAACTTACTTACAATATCATTACTCAGGAGATTATTACAAATATATCCGGTATCTCTAATATATCTCATCTCCGTACAAGGTCGATGATAAGCCGCCAACAGTAAATTTCAATACTCTGACCTTCCTTTATTAAATAGTTAGCGATCAGTGGCAATTTTGCATTCTTCTGAGTCAGAAAAAATCGAATTTCTATTTCTTGCTTAAGTCAAGGCAACCTCTGTAAATTCTGCCGACTCTAGATAGCAGCTCATTTAAAAAAAAATATCTTCTTTAATTTACTAAAAGTTTATCGTGCAAAAGATATGACTTTTCATATATATATATATATATACTATATATAATATAACTATACTATTATATATATATATTATAATATATATATATAAATATATATAATAATATTCTTTAATATATATCTATCTCCTAGCAGGTAGGCTCCCACTTCCGCCTTAGTCCGCTAGTCGCGCTCCGCCGAGGACTACCAGAATAGGTGCGGACTAGCGGAGGTGCCGAGACGTCAGGAAATTAGAAATTAGCGGACTGGCACGTGCGGATCAAAAAAAAGTTTCCGCTTTTTTGCAACACCTTTTCAAAAAATGAAATATTATTTACTTATTAAGAATTCCTTTTGGTTATAAATCAAAATACTAATATTTTATTTTAATTTATACCTAATTATACTTTTAGTCTAAGAATTTGCATTGTTTATTTAATAATTAAACTTCCCAAAAAAATCTTCAACCTCCTTAAAGGTACATATATCTAATAAATAAACATTTAAATTGATTTTTATATGAACTTATATTGTATTTGGCTAAATGCGTTGATAACTATTAATGTAATTAATATTATAGGTTAATAATAAGAGCAATAATCTAAATCAATTCCTGTGTAAAACCAAATTATATACTATATATCTATAATATCATCATATTATATACTCTTCCTCTATATATATTCTCTTATATATATATATTCATATATATACTCTATATATTACTTCCCATATATATTATTTGGGTTTTACACAGAACTGATTATCATATATATCATATATATTATATATCTATATTATATATATATATATAATATATAATATATATATATAATATATATTATATATATAATACTATATATATCTTATTTTTATATATTTTTTTATTCTTTTATTTTATTTATTATTTTTATAACTTCTATAATATAAGTATATCTATATATAATATATATATAATACATATTAGTAATATTATATTATATATCTATTAATTTATATATATATATTATATATATATAGTATATATAATATATATATCATATAAATACTATATAGCCTAGAGTGATTACTATATGATTACTTACTACTGTATATATTTTAATATATATACTAAATATAAAAGCTAATTATATATTAATAGATTAACTATATATATATCGTATTATATATTAAGTATATTATATCGTATATAATAATAAATCACTTCCTATATATATATATATATATATTCATATCATAAAATGAATATATAAAAAGATAGAGAGAATATATCTCGGATGATGGCTTCCCATATACTCTGAGATCCTTCCATTATCTTAATTGCGAGATAAAATTATATATTTCTACTATGGTAACATAGTCACAATATATATAGTATATAGTACTATAATATATACTATCTATATACTACTAGAGCTACCTTGGAGCTGCATACGCAGCGTATAGCACCGACTCTGCAGCGTCGAGGCTTTCATGGATTCTACTAGAGTCTTGGACGAATAGATGCTTCTTTTGGGTGGACAGGCGGTGGGGTCAAAATATTTCAGAAGTCAGGCAGAATGAATTTGGCTGGGACCCTTAAAATTAGCAATGGGCGCTGGAAGCGAACTAACACCCAGCACTCCACTCACCAAGGACATCTTTCCCTTTCACGCCATAGGCATAATTTGTTGATATAACTCTGCTTGTGAAAATATAATCACCCTCTCCCCTAGTTTGCGCTGCTGTAGAGCGAATATTAATTAGTATTGCGTGGGGATACTTTTGGAGGGCACACAGAGCTCAGCCTTCTGCTTTTAATTATAGCCTCCATCATTGTGGAAGAGGTAATATCTTGGATCTCCTTTGTCATTTGTAGACGATATAGAGGATTAAGTGGAAAATCTTGAGATTTTGTAATATTCATTCCACATTTTCTCATCTCATATTATTAATAAATAGCAACAGTTTTTTTGTAAGGATACATACTATTTAGTATTTAATATTAAAATCTTTTGTGAAGTCGCAGCCCGATTATCTATACGCGGGAGACGTGCGGTACTTCTTCGACTCTCTCCGTGCGGACTGCGATAGGACTAGGTTTGAAGACTGAATAGGATTGCGAGAACTAGGAAGCGCTAGCGGACTGAGGGCTTTTCTCGAGAGTGCGGAGGAGTGCACAATCTCATGCGGAACTAACCCCTTCTAAATAGTTCGTGTGAGAGCTACCTTTGATATATATTATTATCGACCTTAATATATATGTATTGGTATATAGTCACTAGCTTATTCCAGCGCAAATTGTATAGAGTAAGAACTAAGTATATATATACTATAGTCGAACTAATACTATGATTATATGATTTAGTTAACACGTCACTACTCTATATAAAAATATAACGAGCACACTAAGCATATACTAGTCCACCTCTATTATCTAAATCCACCAAACTATTCATATCTAACTACCTCCCCTCCTATAACTAACATACTACTATACTAACTATAACTAATATACTAAGGTTCATGAACGTAGTAATCTAATAGAAAGGGGCTCCTATATAACCTTAGACACACTCATTATAATACTTACGTACCATAATCCTCATATACACGTTATATATATCCCTCTATACATGATTTATAATATAATATATACATTATAACTATACTAATAAATATAAAAATAAATATAAAAATTAATATATCTGAGGTGTTAGTATATATGATATAGTATGATATAATAGTATAGTAGTACTATAGTTCATAGTATGATATCATAGTATGATACTATAGAGACCCCGGAGTGGTAATGAATATATACTATAATAATATAATATGATAATCATAATATAATATTGACTTTGCCCCTCTCGTTGCACAAACATGCAACGAAGGTAGGAGCCGCCACTGATATATATATTATAGTATAGTCATATATTATACTAGCATAAAGTATGGCTCTATTTGTAACTATAGTTATCATAGTATATAATGATATATATATATACTATATATAGTATAAGTATATATTATATAAGTATCTCAAATATACTTATTATATATATATATACTATCATATATATACTATAATGCATAAGAGCACTAACAGCCCTTTTATAAAATGTAAGAAATTATTCCAACTGTCCATGTAAAAAATATACTAATCGAGAACGTCGTCACATGCGAGATTTTTTGTTATAAACGTTGAGCCGAATGTGCATTAACTATAAAAATGTCTCAGTATGAGCCGAAAAGAACGACGTGTTTACATCACACGCTATGATAGCTAAATCACTTCCCAGTGGACAAAGACTGTTGATGAGATGGGAATATTTTTTTCTATTGTAAGATAATATGATATAATATAAATAATAATATAGATAATAATAATAATAATAATATATAATATATAATAATACAATAATAATAATAATAATCAATAATAATATAATATAAATATAATAATAATAATGATTTAATAATAATAATAATATATAATAATCAATAATATCAAAATAATACATACATTAAGAATAATAATAATCAATATAATATATAATAATAAACATAATAAATAAAATAAACATTAATAAAATTAAATACACAATGAGAGTAATAAATAATAATACCATTATATAAGAGAATTTCATAATAAATAAATAACAATCAAACTATTAATTATGAATGTAGGGGAATGATTGATGATAATAATAATCAATACATAATAATAATAAATATAATTAATAATAATAACTCAATAATAATAATTAATATATAGTTTAATTCAACTAAATAATATAAGTAGATAATGAATTAATAATAATAATAATAAATAATATAATAAGACGATGAACTAATAATAGCTCTAATACATATAAATAATGAATAATAAAATACTAATAATACTCTAATAATAATGAACCTACCACTCTGCGTCTCGTGGAATGAATCGGGATCCTTTTCATCATTGTCCGAGACGCCCTGTTGAACTGTCTTCCTTTTTTGGATGCTGGGGAGAGTCGCGCAGCTCGTCCTGTTGCAGGGAAGGTCTGTTCGGATTCCCTCGAGGTCTTCGAACCACCATCACCACCACGATCACTACAAACACCACCAAAATTCCACCAATAACTCCTAAAATGATGGTGAGAGAAGAGGTAAAGTTCCATTGTTGGTAGGGAAGTCTCACTCGGCTTGAACCCACTCCTGAACACAGTCTCCATCTCTAATAAATAATAATTATACCCGACATCAAAATCATAATATATACCCCAATTAATGAATTTAAGCAACTCTTACACAGATATAATCTCAATAGAATACATTACATCAACATAACTAAATTTACACTAATCTCATAATTTCTCACTCCTATCATATTTGCCCTTATCACATTCCTAACTTAAATAATTCAATTAAATAAAATACACAACTCCTATACATAACAACAAACTATATATAAATATTATAATAATACATAATAATGAATAATTTAATCAATAATTATATTTAATTAATTCCATATTAATAATAATAACTTACAAATCATCATAAAATAAAACATAATGATTTAATATATTTTGTAATTACTTGTATTACAATAAAATATTAAAGTAATTAATATTTAAATTATTATAAAATGGGCAAGTTGAATAATAACAATAATAATACATAATAATACCATAATAATAATAATATGGATTAATACTCTATACACAAAACTAATCACTTCCTAACACTCACTAAAACCCTAAATAATAATTACCTTAAGCTAATCTTAGATTAATATAATACTTTCAACACCAATAAATTTTATTATCCCACCTTTTCACTAAACGATTACAGAAGACTCCCTTAAAACTAAGAGTATGTCAGTCAACATCACGGTATATGAAAATAATTTACATTACAATAATATATAATTTCAGCTAATAATTATAAGCAAATAATAATACTACAATAATTAAATAAATCATAAAATATATAATAATAATAATACATAATTATAATAAATAATAAAAATAATAACCATAAAATAAAAATGATAATAATATAATAATAATATAATAATAAAATAAAATAATAATAATAATAACATATAATAATATAATAATAATAATAATAAATAATAATAATAATATAATAATGGCATAAATTGTTCCTACTATGAAACACACCATGAAGCTCACTGATATTACTTAATGTTAAAAACAAGTAACTAATAATAATATAGTAATTAATAATAAATAGATATAATAAATATATAATGATAATAGTTTGGTAGATATAATAGATAATAGATATAATTTTTTCAATAATAATAATGATAATCAATTATTATATAATAAGTAA
>JABUQX010006904.1:12500-30000 GCA_015478945.1 Trachelipus rathkii
TTAAAGGACTAATCAAAAGAGAAGTTGGGCATGGAGGGGCAATTTGACCATAAATATTTACCACAATATTATAGGAAATATTCAAAACACTAAATTGGTAATCTATAGCTTCAAACATGAATTACCTAAGTAATATAAGATTTGCTTAAGATATACAACTGAGTGTTGTTTGAATCAGATTCTAAGGAACTTCAAAGAAAGGTTGTGATGCTGGACAGAACTTGTAGAACAGTAGGATTCAATTTGAACTTTTGTCAAACCAAAATAAAATTCAGTAAGAATATAATCTCATATCCAAAGAAGAATATAAATAGTGTGTAGAATTTAGAGTATATTGCATATCAGTTCTCCTGGTAAATTTCGATTTTGTTTAAAGAAAAAAAATTTGAACAGTGTGTGTTACCTGCAGTAACTTATGGCTGAGAAATGAAAACCCTAGATGTAAGAGCAAAACAATATCTAAGAGCAACGCAGAGTAAATATATACTTAACTGTCCATTATGTATATGTTTATTACTTGGCTTATCCTATAATTGCTTATAGATTGGTGTCACTAAAAAATATAATTAACAGTATTTAGTTAGTAAAAATCAAAAAAAAAAAAAATGTAAGTCTAGCAGGAGGTTGCCAGAAAAAGTAAAAAGAAGATTTAACTTGTGGCAAATTGAATTAATTTTTAAAAAATTAGAAGGAGTAAACTTGAAATATAATAAATTATCAATAGAGATTATTCATCATGGACGTATCCAGTGATCTATCTCATATAAGAATACGCTAATTATATTGATCACTTTTCAAGATATGAATTCCGATTTCTCAAATTAATGTCTTTATTGTGTCGGCACTTTAGACATAACCTCAATAAACCTTTAACTCGAGTAAAGTAGAATACTTGAAACTATTTTAAACTATACTTTCTATTAATTAATGATAATTATTATTAATAGTTAGAATATATAATAATAATATATAGTATAATCAATAATCAATAATAATAATATATGCAATATAATAATAATATAGATTAATAATATAATAATAATATATATATAAAATTATTAAATATTATATAATTTAATTCAAAAATATAAATAAATAATCTAAATAATAATAAATAATCAATTAATAAATAAATGTATATATTTTATGAAATAATATACATATTACAAAATATATAATAAATTTATTGGAGTGACAATAACTAATAATAAAATAATAATAATATATAAAGTAATAATTAATAAATATAATAATATGAATAACATATTAGTCAATAATAATAATTGATAAAATAAATAAAGCAATTTTCGAATATTTTGGCAAGATTTTATCCAAATTCCTATAAACCTCCTAAATATTCGTTAAGTTAACTGTCAAGAGACAATTCTTGAATGAAGCACAAATTTTAATGGCTTTCAGAAAACTGATTACAGAAGATGTCGTTCTACAACAAGCTGTTTGTGGTAGAGCATTTTCAAGCTGTAAACTAATTTATACAAGAATAAGACACGCCGTAAGTCTTAAGTAAAAAGATTTAAAATGGTTATAATCAATTTATTTGCACCCAGTATCATCTCTATATGTAAGATTAAAACTATAATTTAAATATATTCGAATAAAAAAATAAATGTAGAAGTTGTTTATTTTTCTAATTTTATATCCGTGCTATTATCTTCCTTTTCTTCTTAAGGTGAAAAGAGTTTAAGTGTAAAGTACTGAACATTCTCGTTATAATTTTTTAATATTAAATGTGCGGTCTATTTTTCTTAAAGAAGGACTCTGCTCAGATCTAAGAATAAAGCAGCAAATTCATTTGTATAGATATTTACTTTTTTCTCAACAATATTTAAAGTAATTTAACATAATTTCAATCCCCAATCGATAGAAAATTTTTATGTTCCTTCTACCTTATATGTGTTATAATTATTAATCTTAACAAATGAGATTGTAAACTTAGTGAAGGCACACAATGCTCGCCTGCATTAAGAAAGCGTATTCTTGTAAGTACCATGGTAAACTAGCGTTACATTCAACTCATTTGCATAATCTAGGTACAAAAACCAAACGCTGGACAGAAACCTCAATAGCCAGATGGTACAGTAATCACGAAGACAAAAAAGTAAAGACGACACTATTTTGTTGGCTGATAGTAGTTTCTATAGTAAGATATATTTGTTTACATATTTTCTATTATCTTTAGAGATTCTTCTTTAATAATTTCAATTATTAACTCTCTCTTTTCATCTTTGAAAACCAACTGATCCCGATCTGACATTTAGTATTTTTACTTTAGAAGAAAGAAAAGAAATTAAAAGTTACATTGAAAAAATATATAACAATCTTTACAAATTACACCTACTATCTTTATTTATTTCGTTTTGAATTTAAAATATACGTATTTTTAATTCTTACTGTTATAGTTGCAATATATATTGTTTTATTATATTATTTTATTATTGGATTCATTTAAAAATAAAAGTCATATCTACTGAAAAATGATCAAATCGTGAGTGGTTCGAGCTTTGATCGATTCAGAAGGCAATTTCAATTTTGCTTCATTCAATAACCTTTGCATCCTGAGTCATAAAGAAATAAACAGATAAATGATAAAGAAAAGATTTTAAGGAAAATTGTAGAATATTTTCAGAAATGGGAGACGACAATGCAGATTTACTTGTTATATCTAAATAATAATAAAATAATAATAATAATAAATATCAATAATATAATAATAATATAATATAATATATAATAATAATAATAATAATAATCACAATTAATAATAATAAATTAATTAATAAAAATAATATAATAATAAATAATAATAAATAATAGATAATAATAATAATAAATAATAATAATAATAATCATATAATCAGTAATAATAATAATATATAATCGCATAATAATTAATAATAATAATAATAATAGATAATAATCACATAATTAGATTAAATAATAATGAATCCGGAATGACATAATATAAAATAATCTAATATATAATAACATAATAACTAATAATAATAGAATGATACAAAACAAAATAATAATAAATAATTAATAACATATATAATTAATTAATAATAATAATAATAATATATAATCAAAATATACATAATATAATAATAGATGGTATTATATAATAATAATAATAATATAATACATAATAATATACTATAATAATAGAATTTATAATAGAGTAAATATTAATAATAATAATAATAAATAATATATAATATTTTTAATCAAAATAATGTGTAATATATAATGAATAAATAATAAAATATCTTTACTATAAGAATGGTAGGTAGTCCATACGAAATAATAATAATATTCCAAAATAATAATATAAATATATAATAGAATTAACTAATAAATAATACTATATAATCAAATAATATAATAATAATTATATAATAATATAATAATATAAATTAAAAATAATATTATTTAAAGATAATTATAAATAATCATAAATTTAATTCAAAATATATACTTTTAGATAAATAAAATTATTACTATAATATAGAAATAAATATAATGATATACTTATATCTGATAAAAGAAAGACTATAAGAAAATTAGTAGTTTAATCTGTTTCTCTCTTTGAGATAAATTTTTTCTTTTTAAATATGCTTTTTTTTCTTTTGTTTTAAATAAAAGATAAAAGTCATATTATTAGATTAAACATGAGATTCCTAAAGGCGACTGTCTGCTATTGACTATCTAATTCGTGACTATAATGCATTATCAGAAGAGGTATAAGTAGAAAAAAGGTAATCGATCTTACACTAATGAGATTAACTATTTCAAGACTTTGTAATAACTACTTTTAAAATTAAATTATTTTTTTGTATAGAGTGAATTACAAAAACGTAGGACTTCTGTTGGCATTTACAAATAGGAAAAGAATGAGATGCTACTATATCTCAGTTCAAGACGCTAACTTTGAGTTATATATTAGAGAACAGATATCCTAAATAAGACATAAATAAAGTTATTTATTACTTGGGTGATATAACTTTATAATAAGCCTAATTGCCATCACTCACTACTGCTACTACTAAAAACTATTAACATACATAATAACTATAATAACACTACTACTCCGCTGAGGAATACATAGGATACGATAAATAAGGTATTGGAAAAATATATATCTGAATTAATTTAATGTATCATTAAGAGATCATGAAACAAATAATAAGTTTGATATAAATATTAAGTATTTATCCACCATTCACGTCCCATTGTTTGTTATATAATTGATTAGCAATTCATTATTATTTTATTTATGTAATATTATCATTTTATTATTTATTATTAAATATATTATATATTATTATTATTATTATTATTGATTAATTATTATTATTTTACTATTATTATTATTATTATTATTATTATTATTTGCTAATATGATGTTCCTTTTCTACTTTAAGAATTATAATAAGTAGATAATTACAAATTTGTACAAAACAACATGACATAATAAAATTTAAACTAAAATAACATACATATGTTTTAAAGTAGATTTTGTGAAATAAAAAACAAACAATTGTTTATAAGTTTAAAATATTTAAAAAAGGAAAGGTGAAATATAATATGTGAAAATGACGTAATTATTGGTAAGAGAAAGGGTGAAATATAATTTGTGAAAATGACGTAATTATTGGTAAGAGAAAAGGTGAAACCCATTTTGTGAATCATTGGAAGAACCTCGAAATCCGCCTAACAACAAATGAAATTGCTCTTCTTCTTAATTTCTTTTTCGTTATCTTCACAAAATATTAAAAAGAACAAAAGGAACTACAATCAACAAAGATATTGGCTCTTAGTCTGATAAATCGTGAGAATCGCAACACCTGAACAATTCTCTCTCTCTCTCTCTCTCTCTTCTACTCTCTCTCTCTCTCTCTCTACTCATCTCTCTCCTATTAATCATACTCTCTTCTCTTTAAAATCATAATGATATCTCTTTGCATTCTCTCTCATATCTCTGCTCTCTCCTCGTCTCTCTCTCTCCCTCTTCTAATTTAGCCTTAAGCAAGCGGGAACTTTAATAAATTAATACTGGATATTCACCACAAAACTTGAAATTTTTGGGTTTCTCAATTTTAAATACTTTTTCGTCCTCCTGTTAATTTTTATTGGATAAACGAAGACTTGCTACAACAAAAAATTAAACAAGTTTTTGAGATCATATATTATTCAACCGCATATATAAATATATATATGGATATATAAGTATATATATAGCAAAGAATAGAGAGGAAAGATGGTTTCCAGACATAATCAGATAATTAAAGTACTAAACTATATCAATATTTAGGCTAGCATATTAATAATAAAATTAAGTTAATACTTTTAACTTTTTATAAAAAAAATAATAAATTCTAATAAAAATATGTATTTTGTATAACTAATATGATTAAAAATACTAATTAAAGCCAACATATATATATAGCGTTAAAATTTAATTAGAAGTTAATACATTATAAATTTATTTTAATTAATTATTATATTATAAAATAAACTTATAACAGTATATTAACTAATATAATCACTAAATCATAATACCTTAATATTATATAATATATATATATAATATAAAATATATATATCATATATATATTAATATATTAACATATAGCATAATAATATAATAATAATTAAGATATATCAATAAAATTTGATATTATAGTCACATATAATATATATTTAGTACGTACTGATTAGTTATTATATTATAATATTTATTAGTAGTATTGTGTATATTAGTTAATTGTAAATATATGTTACTTATTTATAATATATATATATATATACTAGAAATTCATATTGCATATTTGGGCCTGTTGGTAAGAAATTCATCTTATTAATGTCAGGTACTGAATAATCTCAAAATTAGGAAGAAGACCTTGTGTCTAGGACAATAAACTCAGAACTAAATACAAGAGGAAGACTTCTGAACCTATTCACGACCTTAAAATTGTGTTCAAGTTACGGGAAGAGGGAAAAATAGGAATAGGAAAGGGTGTTACAAACTGTACCGGTAATGGAGTTGAAATATTGAGCATCTTTATCGGATTAATAGTCTGGAGGTCAGAACAGTGAGCGGCAGAAATCAATGAATGGACTGTGTTTATGATAATAAACAAAAGGTCCGACTGAGAAGCCTACTCCTATAAGAGTACAAGGAGTATCACGATTACAGGGTTCGGGAAAATGGTGCTATGCTCGTAAAAAAGATAGTGTAAGAGAGTGATGTAACAGTTTACAAATGGGAGAATTAATAAAAAAAGCTCTCTCCTCTCTCTCCTCTTCTCTCTACTCAAGTCGTCTCATTCGTCTAGTCGTATCTCTCTCAAATCTCTAATCTCAAAAATCATCTCTCCTGACTCTCTCTCGCTCTCTCACTCTCTCTCTCTTAAGAGTTGAGTGAGTGGAACCATTGCAGATGAACAAAATCACCGTTCTCACCATACTGCTGGAAGAACGCTGAGATAAAATTCGTTAAAATAATCTCAGCTTTAGCATCTCGCAACTGTATATAACTAAATATATATAATAATATATTTACTAGTTAATATATATATATACGTATAAAAACATACAAATTCTACAAATCGATTTATAATGAACACTCTTGGATAACTGTTTCAACTAAATAATTAGATAATGATAACATATAATATAGACTATATCTAGTATATACTGTTTGCATATATGACATCACTGGTATATATGCTATAATTATATTAAGCTAAAATGCCTATGAATCTTGAAAAATAAAATTTTGTAGAGAAAGTTTCTAGGTCTACTATAAGCTGATCTATTTTCATATCAATACATATATAAATGTATAAATTGTGACAATGATAACAATAATAATATATTGCATATATCAATATCTGTATACTATTATATCCCTATAATATTAATAGTATATACTATATATATATATATATATCTTATTTATATATAATCTATATATTATATATATATAACCATTCTAATATACAGTATAACTATATATATATATATATTTACTATTATATAAGTATATATATTATATATATATATATATTATGATAATATATATATTTATATTATGGTATATATATATTATAAATGTATATTATAGGAGTCAGCAGATTTTTCGCAAATCTTCGGATTTTTTTTTTTTGTTTTGTTTTTTTTGTAAAAATACCTAACGATGTTTTAACTAAGACTCGTTCTCCCCACCACGTATCACTTTCAATGAGTAATATAAATCACTTACTAAAAATGAAGTCTCTAATGAGCTTTTCGAAGCTATCGAATGAAATAATTAATTTGCTAATTACTAGTATAAGAGTATTAACATGATAATATAAAATAACAATTTAAAAATAAAATATGCAAATGAAATGAACCTTAACTATTCAAAACAATATACCGCTTAGAAAATTAATTACACAGCATTCATGATCATCTTAAAATTAAAATCTGAAAAGCACGTACAGAGTTACTAATTAATTAATGACTATAACGAAGGAAAAAAAAATCAAAACTCAATACGATCATAAAAGTTAGTGAGAAAAATATTGTGCAAAGTCGATAGATAATTTGAATCGTTAGTAATAGCTTCATTCACAAACAGCAAAACTAAAAGAAAATCAAATGAGACAGTGTTAATAAGAAAATCAAATCAAACAGTGTTAATAAGAATCTGTAGTCAAGTGGCTAAGTTACTTAGTTTCTCTTGAATATTTTTAATTATAATTAAATACAGAAAAACTAGAACAATAGATCAAGAGATATTGGAAGGGTAGAGGTGTGATGTGGTTTGATAACTGATTTACTGATTTACTCTTTATAATGAATAAAATTTAATACAAAATTATGACTTGAAATCAATAGATCATAGATCAATCGATAAATAGATCAATAGATCAATCAGATTGGAAGTAGGAGGCAGTTTGATTTAACTGATTTATGAATTTACTGCTTTAAGTTGAAAATGAAATTTTAATAAGTATAATCATTAAAGAATAAAATTTGTTATAAAAACAAAATGTTAAGAAAAGAATTTCAAAAAACAAAACTTTGAGTAAAAATAGTTTACAAAAGTAATATTTATACTAAAATGATAGATCAATAGATCATAGATTAATAGATCAATTTACATCAATATCAAGTAATCAATAGATCAATAGATTCATGGACGGGTAGGAGGATGATGGGCTGTTGGATTTACTGATTATCTGATTTACTGCTTTAAATGTAGTAAAATCAAATTTTTTTTTAAGTATAAAAACTTAAAATAGATAAATTTTTTAGTAAAAACAAAATGTTTAAGAAAACAAAACTAAAATAAATAAATTTTTGTGTATGTTTACAAAAATACTAATCAATAATCTAATAGATCAATCTGATCACATAATTCAATCTTAGATCATAGATAATATCGATCAATAGATCAATAGATCAATAGATATGGAAGGGTAGGATGTTAGTTTGATTAACTGATTTACTGATTTTACTGCTTTAAAGTAAGTGTTAAAAATGCAATTTTTTTTAGTTTAAACATAAAAGAAAATTTTTTTAGTAAAAAAAAATGCTTTAAAGAAAAACAAAACCAAAATAAATAAACTTTTTGTGTTATGTTGTTACAATAATATACCTTGACTAATAGATTAACTAGATCAATGATAGATCAATAGATCATGGAAAGTAGGTGTGGTTGGATGGTAGTTTTGTGATTAACTGATTTGACTTGTTTACTGCTTTAAGTGGTATGTAAAATAATGCTAAATTTTTAAGTTATAAATCAGAAAGAATAAATTTTTTAGTAAAACAAAATGTTAAAAAACAAAACAGAATAATTTGAAGATTTGTTTATGTAAACAAAATATGATTGAAATCAATAAATAGACTTAATAGATCAAATTGAGATCCAGTGTGTGGGAGGGTTGTTTTGATTAACGATTACTGTTTACTGCTTTACTGATTACTGATTTACGATTTACTGCTTTACTGATTTACTGATTTACTGATTTACTATTTAAGTATGTAAAATGCAAATTTTTTAGCGTTAAACATAAAATAGAGATAAATTTTGTTTAAGTTAAACAAAATGTTTTTAAACAATAAATATTCAATTAAAAAAAAATTTAAATTGTAAACCAAAATTAAAAACAATAAAATTAAACTTATAAATTGCTTATAAAAATCATATAATAAAAATAACACAATATATTTTAGTTAGTTTATTAAAAAGAAAACGAGATTTTGAAAATAGAAAGGTCAGTCTTCAACCTTTATCATCTTCGACCGAACCTTCTCCTTCTTCCCCTTCCTCCGGTACAACCTCTTGCTAGTCCATATGCAATAAAACTTCTTTTATTTCAGTTAGGTGACCCACAATCCGGCGGGTTCCAGACACCATTCTTTCCTACTTTTTCTCTGTCTTTCTCAATCCTCTTCTTCTCTTATGCCACTCCGTGCATTTCTCGATCTTTCTTTAATTTATGGCAAATTTCAACATTCTACGACCATTTCCACACTTTACAACTCCCTGCCTTGACCGTGCTATCGTTTGCGGAGCGGTGCGTTGCGGTCGGACAACTGCGTGCGAGGCAGAGTGATGAACGCAACGCTGGACAGCAACGATTAAAATAATTACGTCTAAATAACATTTACATTTTTCTTTCTATTTAACTTTATTTTAAATTTATTTTATTTTAAATTATAATTTCAAATGGTTGGAATTTTATTTATTTTAATTATTGTAGATTATTTCACCGCAGGTCAGTTTCCGGAAGAAGCCATTTTCCAGGTTTCATGGAGCATTTGTCCATCCAGTTCTGAATCTTCCAGGGGTTCCAGGATTCCAGATTTACAGCGCCTCAATAGAGCACTGTAACTACAGCGAATTATCGAAGAATGTTATAATAATGTTTCTTTCGATTATATTTTTCAGTCAACCATAGCACGTATAAAGACGATTTTGAATCATCGTTACAAGGCAAAAGAAGATCGAGAAAACGAATGTAAACCTGCAGACATTAAATTCTTATCGAATTAAACTTCTAGAAACGCAAAAACCCTCTGGGGCTCCGCCCTTTTGGGGGTAAACCCTTGATTCAGGCTCAAACTTCTGAATCGTCTCCAGATCCTAAATTCGGTCTCACCGACCTTAAAAAACCCTAACCTCTGACACGTCACTTGAAAAACCAATGTTGGAAAATTGCTTGAACATGGCACTTACGTTGCACTGTCCGGTATTTCAGTTTGTCTGTCAGTTGTGCACCCTATAATACTGATATATAATTATTATATATATATATATTTATATATAATTCTATATTATATAATATTATATAATATATATTATATAAATATATATATATATATATATATATATAATAAATAGTATATAATATATTATATATATAATATATATATATATATAAATATAATATATATATATAATATATATATATATATATAATAATATTATATTGTATATAATATATAATTATAGATATATATAGTATATATATAATATATATAGTATGTATATATATCATTATATATATCTGTATAATTAGATATATATATATAGTCTAATAATAATTAAATAATATATTATATAATATAATAAAATAATAAATATATTATATATATTATATATATATTAAATATATATTATATATAAATACTTCTATATATATATAGCGATGTAACAGTAAGAAATAATAATAATACGTAGAAAAATGATAAAAAAATATAAAGGAGACTTTGAAAACAAGGTATTTTAAAATGCCAATCTTATTTCGAAGAGTGAAGTCATCTTAGCATTTCCACCAAATGGCTATAACAATTGTTATGGGAGGTCTAACGCACTTTTTCTCGTTCTCCGTTTTTGGTGCAGCCAGCTCTCATTCGGATTGCTTTTGCTACTTCAGTTCGGTTGTACTTTTTTGTGCATTTAGTTTTGTTTGTGTTTGTGTCTTTGTCTCTTCAAATCTTTTATTGATAGCAGAGGCCTAATTAATTTTTACCTTTTATATTAAGTGCATTGTGTGTTATCTAATTGCATCAATTACTGGTAATTTTTATAATCTGTGCTGCTCGTAATTCAGCTTTCGTAATGTATCGTCATTGGGTTGTGAATATAGAGGAGCGAATAGAGGTAATTCTTTCATTTTGGTTTTACACACGAGATTTAACTTATTTGTATTTTGTGAGAAACAAGGCATTCAAACCGTCAATATTAAAGTAACATTTTGACTGAACTCTTGAAATGTACAGAAAAGTTTCTAAGATTCCTATCATAGAAGAATAATAGCTAGATAAAAAAAAGTAAAGATAAAGTTTAAAGAAAAGGTTATTTCATATAAAAGCTACTTTAATATTGACAGTAGGAGAATGTTTGTTTCTTCATAAAAGCCGGAGCCTGAGTTGGAGGTTGTAAAAATAAAAAAATTAAGCTTACCTTCGTCATTCAGCTCAAAAAAACATGACGTACGTTACGAAGCCGAATTTTACTATGCTAGCACGATTATAATCACTATTAATTTAATCATCAAGTTAGATTAACACACAATTGCACTTAATTAATAACAAGTAAAAAAGATTAATTAGGCTCTGCTCAACGAAGATTTGTGAGAGTACATAAGACAAAACACAAACAAAAATAAGCACAAAAGCTACACCGCAATAGTAGCAATGCAACTCAGAATAGAAGGCTGGCCATTGCACCTAAAACAGGAAAACTAAAAGGATACCCTCCATTACTAAGGTGTTGCCAATTTTGGTGGAAATGCCATGTACGCTTCACCTAACTCGAAAGTGAGGAATGGCATTTTTTATAATAAATACTGATTTTCAAAAGTACCTCCTTTATTGTGAAAAATAATATCTCCCTTCATTCTGAAACAAGAGATTGAAAATATAAACAAAAAATATAATAATAATGAAATATAATAATAATAATAATAATAATAATAACTAATAATAATAATATAAATAATAATAATAATAAAATATAAAAAAAACATTTGTCGACTTAACTTGACTATGACAATTTACATTTATTATCTTGAATCCCATTATAGTATGCAATAAAAAGAAATAATATGAAGGCCTCCATTCTCCATGAGATAGGATGAAGCAAAAAAAAGTTTTATTTAAGAACACTCCTGCAACCTCAATCATCGACGTTTAATCTAATTGTCATTATATTAATCTTAATGATAATAGCATATAAACTGAAACTCCATTTCCTATCATGCTAAGCGCTACACCCTTTGAATGCCTTGGATAGGTAGACTACTCGGTAGATAACAATTTTGTTTTGTCTCAACCCAACAAATAAATACCCCCTCGAAGGACGTGGCCCTTGCAACACACACAACACACGACACCACATATATTATATATATATGAAATTAATATATATATAATATTATATTATCATAGTAAATATATATATATATATTATATATATATATATATATATCTTATCTAATATTTATATATGTATTATAATATATATTATAATTATATAGTATTAATATATAATATATATATATATATATATATAATATAATAGTATTATATATTATAAATAATATAATATATATATGATAATATATATATATTATATATATATATATATATATATCCAGAAGTGCTTCGAGTTTAATAAATAATTCCTCAAGATTTGTATACTTATATATTTGTTCCTTTTATTATTTATTGCAAAATTTATTTGTACAACACAGAGACTTTCTTTATCTTTTTTTCCTTCTTTTATCGTGGTCTAAATTAAAACATATCCGAGAGCATTAACAAATATAACCCTACAATTGTTTGTCCAACGACTGATTTGTTTCGAAATTTTAATATAAATTCTACGAATAAACAAATGATTGTTTATATTAGATGTAAATTAAGTCGATTTGAAATGTATAAAGGGCAACAAAGCCTTCCTTATTGTTACGATGTATTTATTGCTCATAGAGATGAAAAGAAGACGGAAGAAGGTCTTTTCTTCTGTCCTTTTGTATTAAGAAGAATATTATTTTAGGGGTTATAAGTACATATAGTATATATATATACTTATATTTTATATATATATATATATATATATAAGTATATATATATATATATTACTTAAATATATATATATATCTAAATTATATATATATAATATAATATAATATATATAAATATATATTATTCAAGGTAGTAAATCATTTGTCATTTTCTGACATTGAAAATTATAAAATACGCGAAAGTACTGGTAAAAATTCTCATTTCCCTTGTGGATAATGGTTAAAAATAGTCAATACATTAATTTGATAAAATATTTAACTGCAACCGTCAACTCCCAATTAAACAAACATCCAGCTAATTATTTTTAAAGGCTATCCACACTATACCCAGTATATAATATATATATATAGTATAGTATTAATATATACTATATATATATATAGATATATATATATATATAAATTATATATATATATATATATATATTATAATAATATATATATATATAATCATAATATTATATATATATATATATATATTATATATATAAATTTCTAACATATTAATATAATGGATATAAATTGTATATATTATATCTATATCTATAGTATATTATATATATATATATATATATATAAATAATTATATATATATATATGATATTATATAATTATATTATATATATAATATATATATAGATTTATATATATCTATATATATTATATATATATATATATATATATATATATTATTATATACTATATATAATATATATATATATACTATAGTATATATATATATATATATATATTATCTATATTATATATATGATATATATATATATAATGGTGTTTTTTTTTTGTGCATATTTTTTTCATATTATTTACCACATAACCGATAATTGAGTTGCGTATCACTATCACAAATGAGATGTAAAATTTTATTTAAATTAATTGAGGTTGATAACCCTTGGAACTTTAATAGTTCTTTTTTTATTATTATTATTATAATTATTATTATAGAAACTAATGTTTAATTTTTAATACTATTTATTGTTTTAATGTTTACAAGTTAACTTGACTTTAGGTTTCCAGTGAGTTTCTTTTCTTTTTATATCTTGGGGAAACTTTGTAATAGCTAAGATAAATGAATCTTTGAAAGCATGCATGAGTGAAAAATTATTTTAAGCTTTGTATTGTATTTTCAAAATTTTGTTATAATTTTTGTTTTTTTTTAACCAATTTTGTTAAATTTTGTGCAATTATAATTTAACAAGAAATGAATGTTTTCTTAAGGGTGTTTTATGTATGACCTTCCATTTGACCTTCCGGAGGTCAATGCCCGAATTGAAAGCATGAGAATGCTCATTACCCAAGTATTCTCAAACTTTGCACATACATTGATATATATGTTATCTAGAAGGTGTGCTAATGATTAAAAGTTGCTAAATATAAAAAGATATAATATCAGTAAATGTAAATGTCTAATATTTACGACAAACAAATTAGTTTGCGGTTTGCACCTCTTTCACAATAAGAATTATTTTCTTGTTTGCTTTTCTCTTCATTGTTTGTTTCTTACATTTAGGGTCATGAAGGATATAAACAGAATTTCTTGCATTCAATTTGCATCTGTCTAGTGCAATCACCAGTTTTGGTTTAATGAATTCTTAAGAAACTCGTCTTGGCTCATTCTGTCTTGATGTTTTCTCTGAGGGTCTGGAAATTAAAATCCTGATCGTCGCTTACGTGTGGAATGGGAAATGCTTCATCAGACTCTTCAGATAATAAAAAAGAATACAGTGAGCTGATGAATTTGATGCTGATTGTTGATAATTAGTAAGTTTTTCATCTCTTATATTCTTTTACCCCATTCTTTCTTCCTTTTCTGAAAGTATTTTTTTGTTTACATTTTCAAAGCAGCCAATCCGTCCTAGTTCTTATCTTCTATTTTTATCATTTGAAGAACGTTAGTGTGAGGGAGATATGTTACAGAGGTTTTAAAATGTGCATACTAATTTAAAACTTTCTTTTACTGCGCTAGAAAATATCTGAATGATTCTTTGCATTGTGCTGCCAGTTCCTTCATTCGGAATATAAGTTCATTTGTATCTTAACACGGTTAATGGAGATTTTATTGGTGTCGTGTTATTTTTTTTAACCGAAATAAAGCGAAACGAGCAACACCTGACGATTAGATAGGAATTTTGCATCACCTATTTGGTGGTTCATATTTCTAAGAATATATTCTTATCGTCAATATATAATTTATGCCATATAATGTTATATCTACGGAATAGTCTTTCAACCACGTCAGAAAATAATTAAAGAGAAAAAATTATATGCAGCAATTTTTTCATTAGCATAATAATGTAGAGAAAACTTAGCCTAAAAAAAAATTTGGCACAGGTTAATAATACTCCCTAATCACAAAGAAATTTTGCATGAACGATGTTTAGGATGTCAAGGAGCAAAATTAGCGAGTGCCAGAAGCTGCAAGTTGATATATATATATATATATATATATATATATATATATATATATAATATATTATATATATCTATAATTTATAATATATATATATTATCTATATATATATTTATTATATATATATATATATATATATATATATATATATATATATATAAATATATGTAATGGAATAAAAATACATAACTCTATATATATATATATATATATATATATATATATATATATATATTTTATATATATATATATAATTTTTTTTTAATATAATATATATAATATATACTATATATATATATATATATATATATATATATATTATATAATATATATATATATATGATATATATATACATATATATATATATATATATATATATTATATATCAGAGGTGGGCACCCCGCTCATTTAGGGGTAGTCCGCTAGCGCACCTCCGCACCTCGAGAAAACGTAGTCCGCTAGCGCTCCTCCGCACTTATTCAGACCATCAAACCTCCGCTATCGCAAGTCCGCACCTCCGCACGTCTCCCGCTAATAATTAATGTGCGACTTCACAAAAGATTTTAATAATAAATACTAAATAGTATATATCCTTACAAAAAATTTATTTATAATATTATATGAAAAATTGAATGAATATTTACAAAATCTCAAGATTTTCCACTTCCTCCTCAATGTCGTCTTCAAAGGACAAGAGAACCATATTACCTTTCAAAAAGATTAGGTGCTCAAAATTAAAAGCAGTTAAGGCTAACCTCTTTGCCCTCAAAATATCCCCACCAATACTAAATATTCGCTCTACAGCCGCAGAACTAGGGAGAGGTGTATTATATTTTATGAACAAGTTCAACAAATTCTGCCTATGCTGAAAGGGAAAGATGTCCTTGGTGAGAGGAGTGCTGGTGTTAGTTCACTTCCAGCAGTCCATTGCTAATTTAAGGTCCTCACCTAAATCATTCTGCCTCCCTTCTGAATTATTTTGACCACCCTGTCCACCCATAAGAAGGTCTATTTCGTTCAAGACTTTAGTAGAATCCATGAAAGCCTCGACTCCTGCAGAGTCGATGCTAATGCTACGTATCAGCTCGGTAGCTATATATATATATATATATATATATATATAAATATATATATATATATATATATATATATATATATATATATAATATATATATGTTAATCAGTTCTGTGTAAAACCAATATATATATATATATATATATATATATATATATATATATATATATATATATATTTTTATATATATTATATATATATATATATATATATATATTATATACTGTTTATATATATATATATATATATATATATATATATATATATCTATACAAATATTTTATTTATTATATATATATATATATATATATATATACTATATAGATATATATATATAATATTATAATATATATATATATATAATATATATATATATAGATACTATATATATATATATATATATATATATTAAATATTTGGGTTTTACACAGAATTGATTTAGATATTGCCTAGTTATTATAGTAATAATATAATTAATTAAAGTTATAGATGAGGGTAATAGCCATTCAGTCTATAAAATCAATTTAAATGTTATTTATTATATATGGTACCTTTAAGGAGGTTGAGATTATTTTTGGAAGTTTAATTATTAAAAAACAATAAGTCTTAGACTAAAAGTATAATTAGTTATAAACTTAAGATAAAAATTATATTTCTTTATTATAACCAATAAGAATTCTTAATAAGTAAACTATATTTTCATTTTTTAAAAAGGTGCGGAACAAAAGAGCGGAAACTTTTTTTTGATCCGCACGTGCAAGTCCGCTAATTTCCTGACGACTCCGCACCTCCGCTAGTTCCGCACCTATTCTGGTAGTCCGCTCGGAGCGGACTAGCGGACTAGCGGACTAAAGAGCGGAAGTGCCCACCTCTGATATATATATATA
>JABUQX010006905.1:0-10000 GCA_015478945.1 Trachelipus rathkii
AGGGTAATTTATATATATTATTATTATATATGAGATTATAAAATCGAGAAAACGTTCTAATTTATTATTATAAGTACTAATTGACACTATATCAAGTTAAGTATATAGTAGATAAACTCCCGTGTCACTATCGATATATATTTTACTCACTACCATTACTAGTATAGAGATCTAGTCTCGTAGTAAATATATTATATTATATATACGATATAACTATCAGTCACTATCGTATTTTGAGGAAAAAAAACGAAAAGTTACGGTATGTAATAGGATGAACACACAATGAATAGATAAAAATAGTTTGAGGCTATATTTTGGACTTAATGCACATTATGTGTAACATATAAAATCTGGCAAATCATCAGTGGCTCTCTATGAATTATTTAGTATACTCGGTTCTGAATAATAGATCAATATCTTAGCTTAATTAGGACATTAATAACTTTTGAGTATTTATTTAGTGCACATGTGAGGGTACACGTTCAGTTAGTCTCATTATTTATTAATTATTATTATTATTATTTTTATTTTATTACACATTTCTAATATAATATAATTATTTAATTATATCATTTAATTGAATATAAATTGTGATATTATAATTATGGAGGAGTATGACTAAATCATATTATTATATATTATAATAATAATATTATGTTAATTTTTTAAAATATAAATTATATTCTTAGGAAGGACAACTTTACACGACTCTCATATAAAATTTAAGCGATTAATATACCCATTTTGTGTATGGTGTTACACTCTCATACATACTATACATATCGGTTTTCCGCTCGGGGTGAGTAATTATTACGTAATACTTGTGGTCGCCTCGCAGCTTCTGTCGGTGCGAGCTCTAGTATGTCCGCGTCACAACATCGAATAGAACTAATATAGTAATATGTTATCGTGAATTCTCACTCAGTAGTGTTGGAGTGGATAGTTATGTTATTTCACTTTCACAATATTTGGGATTATCTTTAAATGTATTCGCGAGTATGTCGTCTTGTGAGAATAATTTTCATATTAGAAGTCTCGTGTAAATATGGAATTTTATCCCAGTTCTTGACATACGCCAAAAATCGGGCACATTAAAACTTATACAGAAGATGGATTTGGAGAGGCGGGTCACGTGTGCTCCGTAATTGACAGGGCGAGTCGTAATGTATATATTAATATTAACTATCGCAAATCATATTATAGTAATAATTTCATGAGAAATTATACTACTAAGATATATAATAAATAATAATAAGATAATAATAATCTAGTCATAATTTAATATGAAAGAATCATATTCACTAACTCTTATCTTGGAAAATTATATCACACTGACTATTAAAATTAATTCATATTATGAGTAAATTATGTAAATAATAATGGAGAAAACTAAACAGTAATAAGAATAATTCAAATAATTTAGTTAGACTCACAAATAATAACGCCTCATTAATCTTATATATGGACATCCATAATAGGAGTAATGATTCACTCTATGAGTAATAATGTGAGAATATTTTTAACTCAATTACGGAGAAAAATAATAATTAAATTGGAGGTATACGTAGTATGCATTCATCATATTTTACACAAATCTTGTCAATATTTTAAGTTATGATCATAACTGGTTAAGGATGAGTCATGTCACTAAGTTTTATAACGTAGAGAGCCTATAAAATTCCCGTATTTTTTTTATATTAATTTCTGGTGGTAAATAAATAAATTTATAAAGGGAAACGATCTAAATTTATTATAAAATTTTATATATTCCTCGAGAGCACAAAACTAATAATAAAGGGAACGGTTTTTTGTTCCATATATCATACTTTTATACGACTAAATATAAGGGGGAACACTTTAGGGTTTTTTTTACGCGGAATTTATTTTGAATAAACTTTCTGATCCCAGGAATCACTACCCCGTGTCACCCTTAAATACCTTTATGTTATGGATAGTACCTAAACGTACCTCTAAACGATACTGTGAGATATTTATATGTATTTAACGATATCTTCAATATTTAATTCTATCACTAGTAGGTATTGCCACGTGTGGCCGCTCATGTTTATATATTCAAAACTGTAAGACCTAGCAAGGTATGAATAATTAAAATTAACTAGTGGTTATATTAACTTAACGTTATGTATCTAAATATTATACTATCTATCTGGTTTATATCCTCAATGATATTATGAATATAGATATTTTATTGAAAATTATTACTTATAGTACACCATAAATTTGGACCAATTTCCTAGTATTACGTAATTAATATAATTTTAGTTTTTAATTTTTACTCATAAAAATAATAGATTATAAACAAAATATATCACAATTTTTATATAAAGATAAAATATTCATTTATCCTCAGGTACGTGACAATAATAAGGGCTATGACAGGTCAACAGTTTATGAAAATATATAATAACATGGCAACATGGATCTCATTAAAAAAGAGTGAAAATCGACTCATCAGTATGAGAATGTAAGTTTAGATCTCACTCTTCAGAGAGCGCGAAGCCTACGAGAGAAAGCAACTTTTTCGAGTACATTAGTTGAAAGATCACTCTGTCTCTCATCTCTCTCCTACAATCTCTTCTATCTATCTACCTTATGCCATCTTCATTTACAATCGGTTACGAAATATCTGTCAGTATCGAAATCCACAAAAAAAAAAAATACATAATAAAAATAATCACATCACAAAAATCAAAATAACAATTCTCAATCATAAAATAATACTACACTAAATATATCTCTCACAACATATATCATATAATAAAAAATAAATAAAAAATAATAAATAATAATAAAAATAAATATAATAAATATAATAAAAAAAAATTATAAAAATAATAAAAAATAAAAAAAAAAAAAAATAAATAAAATAATATATAAAAAAATAATAAAAAAAAATAAAAAAAAAAAATAAACACGGTTAAGTTATTAAATAGTTCTAACAACATATTTATAATTTTAAACTGTACACCATGTAAGGTTCCGTCCAGTTTGATAAATATATAAAGTGACTCATGTCAATATTTATTGTGACACATCATACAACTTCTTGTTGAGAGTTTTTATCCTCACCATTCTATTATTATTAACTTTGTAAGTAAAGGGAACAAGAAGATCAAAATTTGTGCCAAAACAGAACATGAATGATGTAAGTATGTGTGTACTTAATATGACACACTGTGTCATACATCAAAATCCGCTACACTAAGAAGCTGTCAAAAGCAAAATATATAACAATTTTATCGTTCTGAGATAATGTTTCCTAAACAATTTCTCCAAAACCGTAGAATAACACCAACTCACCTCCCCCCTTTTGTGTTTTTGCCTTATCTGTAATAAATTTTTTTGCATCTAGATTCCATACAAAGAAATCACTCTTTTTTAGAATATCTCTAGCTTTTGGCGGAAAAGCGGTTAGTTCTACATCCGTGTCGAGATATTATTTATCCACGGAGGGCACAATTCCTCTGGTTATTGTTTTCAATTTTTTACTCTTTTTGAGAGCTTGGATTAATAAATATATTTCTTTATATATAAGAGTAGATATCATCCTATTTTTATAAATGTCCAGATTCTCTCCAGAAGCCATAATAAAAAAAAAGAGATGTAATGGAAAGAACTCTTGTGAATTAAATGATCAGTAACATATTGTCGACGCAAATCTCCACGTTGTTGAATAAAAATATTTAATCGAATTTTGCGAGAGATTAGTTCTTGATAAGGATATACAGAAATTCTTCGAGTGACTAAAGATCACACAGAGCATTTTTTTAAAGCGTTTCTTAGGTGCCGTCTGAAGATACTGATAATAGCTGAGTTCTGGCGTCATATAGATATATCTTACCTCCAGATCTCAGTATCGTACACATTTCGTCTAGATTATTCGGTATCACTAAAAGGATAAGCGATAAATATACGGTTTATATAGTCATAGACTATTCCGATTATACTACTACGAAAGTGTATCTCGAATAAGTATAAGTAACGGAGGAATTACCGTGGTAGAATAATATTGATATATATAACTAGACTTATACGTTTGAACTTTAACCGAGATTCTCCCCGATTCTGCTTCGAGTTTTTCAAATTCTTCGGAATTTCAACACCGGAGTACTATTCGATACCGCCCGAAGCCGCGAAAGAGGAAATCGCCAAATTTCGGAGGATGAAAGATGCCGAAGGTTTCGTCCTGTATTATTTAGTAAACGACCGTACCGTCGGGATAGCGAAAGTAAAAACTATCTGGTACGTCCTTTTGCAAGCTCTTCAAGAGAGGGCCGACCGCCGTCATAACAACAGGAAGGGGTTGTCGACCGTTTACTCCGATAAGAAGAGGAATATAAGAACTCTCTTTTTTCAAATAAGGCGATGGTTGGAATTTTGCGACGATTGTTTAGATAAGTGGATTAAACTGGCCAAAAGGTTCGATATTTGGTTAGACGAGGAAATTAAAGCCGATCGAATCTCCAAAATGCAAATACGTTATGAATTTTCCGTATTGTGGAAAGACTATACGAAGAAAAACTCGATGAATCTTGATGAATTTTGTTGTTGAGAAATGGCGCGAATTTTGTATTTCTCCTTACGACATGAGGAATAGTAATTTTTAATCGTTTTTATATTGCAAAGAATAAAATAATAAAAATGCTGCTCGTATTGTATTTCGTAATTCCTTTAGCCCCCCCTCACCCTTCGTATCAGGAACGAGTTTAACTGGATGTACGCATTTTATCGAAGTTCCATAGTTAATCCTTTATAAATAAAACAAATATTTTGCCAACTCGCCGGCGAGACCTTGGCAAAGTTCAGAACGGACGCGGAAATTGAGTGTATTATAAGCTCGAAAATATATCGAAATAAATAATTTTTCTTCACCCCTATAAAAATTTCTCACGCCCGATTAAAAAAAAATAATTACTCTATACGAGGAAGAATGGAACTATTTTTAAACTCTATCAAAACGGCTAATAGAATAAACGATTCTTTGTTTAATCTAGGAAATTTTGAAAATAGCTATTATAGAAAAAACGTTAAAGAATACGCCCGAACTCGCAATCCCCGTAAGCCTCAACGTTTCACCGCCAATAGTTATTCTCAGGAGGTGTCTTTGGGCCCCATAGCGGTGAGAGATGTGTTTTTCAGCCAGAAGGAAATAGAAACGTTATTAGCGCCGATATTCTTCGATAATACTACGACGAAGCGCTCGACGAAAAATAAGGGCAGAAACGACCACGAAGGAAAAGACGAAAAAGAAGAAGAAGAAGAAGAAGAAGAAGAAGACGGGATCGGGCTAAAGGGAAATTTTTTATTTTCGAACCATTTAGTTATTCGTTCTGGAATTAGCGGCAATTTGACCGCGAATCCGGTGGCATTTTCTTATTGGTTCGAAACGTTAAAAGGGGCTAATTATAACGTATTTCATCCCCGTTTCTTTATAATTCCGGCTGGAGATTTCGGATATTGCGTTAGTTTTAGGTTTAGGGGCTCTTCTCGTCCGCCGCCCTACGTGTGGCCGATGCTGAAAGCTTCGAATTTTTCCTGGTTCGATACGATAATAGATAGTCTGAGAATTCGAACGATGTTTGCTGGTAAAAGTTTCGAGGAAAACGAATGGATGAATGAAAACTGCGCGGATCTCATCGGCAGTTCGTGTCAGAGAAAAAGGTTTTTTAAAAGGATGTTCACCGATTTTCTGAACAGGGCCCTGCGAGCCGGTTTCGTGCTCATTCGTCCCACTTCAATATTCGCTATGGAAGAAAAAAAGAGGACCCCCACCGGCGAGAGGCCTCGCCCTCTCCTTCACCTCACGACGTTTCAGGGCCTCAGCGAGGAGAGCGTGCTGTTCTCGAGACTGTTGGTGGTCGACCCCGTTTTAACGAAAGACTGCTTCTCTCATCTCGTCGACGAAAACGAGAACGAGAAGACGAGCCTCGAATTCTTCAGGAATTTTTTTAAAACTCGTTTCTACACTTCTCAATTGAACAGTCAGAACATGAAGAAATTTAAGTATATCACGTTAGAGAAAATCAGCGCGAATTATAACTTAGACGTTCTCTTAAACCTGTACAGGTTCATCAATAACGAATTCTCTTTCTACCTCAGCGACGCGGCTAAAAAAAATCTTAACGCTTTTTTCTTCAACCCCGTATTCTTTATTCAGGTGTGTATGTCGCCAAAACTCTCGAGCAACATGTTGCTAATAGACAATTTTTTGATCGAGGGAGGGCTTATTAAAGTCCCGGCTGGGACGGCTGCGGCGACGACCTATTCCGCCAAAACGACTGGGTGGGTAAAATCTTCATCGAGCAACGCGTTTTTGCCGTTAAACGAGATTTTGCGATCTGAAGATAGTTTTTATCCGGATATCGAAACGTGTCAGCATTTGACGTACAAACAATTAATTAGGATAAGAGAACAAACCGCCGCCACTACAGCGGCGGCGGGGGTCGAACACGAGACGGGCGACGGAAGGAAACAACAACGTCGGCGGCTGCGGCGCGCTGCGGCGCGATAAGGAGGCGACGACGGCGCCCCGAATGAAACCCGTAGAAAATTTCGTCTTCTTAATTACGTCACAATTCGAAAAGTTAACTAAATTGCCGGCGTTCAGTTGCTGGTCCGGCGTAAAGATTAAAACCAACAAGCTGCTTCAAAACCCGATTTTCGCGCTTCTCTTTCAAAACCAGCCGAATGTTTCAATTTTCGAAGAAAGCGTCGTTCTTTTCAATGTAATGACGGTTTTTAACTGCTATTTTTTCGCGCTCTATTTCTTTGACGCGCCAAATTCGTTCGTCAACCGACCAGAGCTTTTCAAGAAGCAGATGTTTTCCGACATACACGTTTATAAAAACCTGACCAATACCGAAAATGAAAAAATGAAAAAGTGCTTGAAGAACTTATTGGTTTTAGACTCTTCGCACACCATTAATTGTCATCACGTTTCATGCAACCTGATAAAGAAAGATAAATATTATTTCCTATATCAGCGCAACGTAATACCTCACTAATATCCTTCGTAGAAATCTCACATAATATATATATATATATATATAAAACGAAATTTACGTAACTAACAGTGCCATATATGATAAATTGCTTCACGAATTAGACTATATTAAACATTACTGAGTATGAATAAGATGACCGTTGATATGAGCGATCACTGAATTATATCACGTTATACACGATGAGAATAGCAGAATAAATGGTACTGAGTATTTTACGTAGATAATTTCGTGAAAAGAGATTGAGTGAGTGTACTGATAAAAAATATGATTATCGATTCACTATATTCAGTATAGAAAATATACTATTTGCTCTCGTCGCAATGATTGAATTGAGGGAAATGTGTTATATTATGAGGCGAGACATCATGATACATTACGCCGGCAACACGAACACTGATAGCGGGAAGAGAAATTTTAATCTGTGTAAAAGACTCGTGAGTGAGTTTTCTCTTGTCGAGATCTTATCTGCCCAGAGTGGCTCTGTCTTTACTTTTACTACTGAGAACACGGGGGGCGGCGCGGGCGAGATACCATATCTTCACAGAGATATATAAGACGCAATTGGTTCATAATACTGACGCACACAGTCCCTTGCTCATTTCTCGCGACCGAATCGTGGCTTCGCCACGTCTTCGCGGTATAGCTGGATCGCTACTACGGAGTGACACTGGAGAGCCGGAGCAGGATACAGGCGAAAAGGATTACGACTCTGGTGTTATCTACATTGTGCCTATTCTAGCGCTATTTTCATCTATCTCTTTCAGCTATCTATAATGAATCTTCAACAAAAACGTTTGATTGACTATGACTTTACAACTGAATCTCCTAGTTATTTTGATTCATTTTATGAATATGACATTTGCCAGTGTTATTTATGTATTTAATAATATAATTATTAATCATATTCATTATTATTTATTATTTATGTGCTCTCGATATAGTTCGTCGTTCTGTAGAGAGTCACCTTTTAAATTTAATAGGCTGAATTCCGAATCAGTATAGCGGTCGTTCAGTAAATTCTAATAATTATAATATTGAACTCACTATTATCATTCTGTAGCATGATGAGTTGATATCTAATACTCTACATATTACTGTATGGAGTATGTGCAACTCTTTATTGTGAGTATCTTAAAAAACAGTCCTCGAGTGGGTATATCTGACTTAATATATGTTTTACACACACACAAATATACATACTACTTTATTTACAAAATTATCAAGAATCGACATATATACATCAGAATTTCTAATTACCTAAATAAAACACTTATATATAAATAATTTATATATATATTTCTATATTAATTATATATTATTATTATTAATTATTATTAATTATTATTTTTATACATATTTATTTATTATTATTATTATTATTATTATTATTTATCTATTATATTATTATTATTACTTATTTATTTAATTATTATTATATATATATATATAATATATATAATATATATATATATATATATATTATATAATAAATTGGTATGTTTTAGGTATATATAATATATAATAAATATTATAATGATTTTAGATTAATTAATTATTGATAAAACGTTCAATAATAATAATTATCTTAGAAATGTATTATATTTAATACATTAGGGCGGGGCTGAGTGAGCTAATGTGAAAAGTTTGATTGAGAGGGCCCGCATGCGCCCCTATAGGGATCACAGCAATGTTTGTTATACATAACTCACCTAGCACACTGAGGTATATATATTATCCCATATCAAAATTGTATTAACTCAGGAATTGTTAAATAATATAAAAACTGACGGTTTCATTTTTGAGATAAATATATTATCATTATTATAAATAACACTCCTAAAAAAATATTATAAAATATATATATTTAGCACATTAATAAAAAAAGTAAATAGTGAGTATATATATAAACGCTATGTACATAAAATCAATACTATTAAAGGGTAAATTTAATCCATCAACAGTATTTTTGATCGTGAATTAAAAAAGACACTATTTATTAAATTCTTCATCAACAAATAACAGATATTTGGAATCTTAGATTTTGATTTCTAATCTCCTTAATGCGGCTAATCTCCTTCTCGATATCTTCCACTAGGCGTTCTCTGTAGGACCGTTTCCGATTGATGGCGTAAATAAGGTCTTCGTATTTCGAATAATCTCGAGTGGTGCCCAATCGATAGACGATGTCCCTCATAATGCCCCTTACGTGCCAACTGAAAATTCCATTCATAAAGTCGCTGATCTTTTGATTTTCGATATTTTCATCGGTTCTTAAAATTTGTGTCTTCGGATCGTTCTCTCCTTGACGAACCCTGTATTCGATATAGGTCTCTTTGAGTATTTTCGTGGTTAATCGAATTCTTTCTTCGAACATTTCGAATTCTCTAAAAAAGGAATGTAAACGAGGATGCAAATCCAAAAAATTTCTGATCGCCCTTTGTCCTTTTATATCAAAGCCGATTCCTTCGCTAATCAATTTTCCTCTTTCGTCGAGATATTCGACCTGGAGTGTAGTCAGATCTAGCCCAAATCCGTTGGGGTCGCTCGTCGCGAACTCTGCTCTTATAACCTTCATGTTGCCCTCTTTAGGAGGATCGCAAAGGAAGTACGATTTGTTTTGGTTGTACATTCGTTGTACGTAATTGAGGTACATCGAGCATAATACTTTTTTAAGAGTTTCTATGTTTAAAATAAAGGAAAAGGAAGAATCATCGAAATATTGCAGGCGGAATGCGCAGATTTCGGTATCAAAAATGAGATTGTAATCTTCGTGAAACTCGAAACGGATATTTTCCAATCTTACGAGACTCATTTGAAACGACTCTTCCATTTCCATAGTGAGCGATCGTTAGATAAAGAATGAGGTTCGTTTAGTAATTTATAACGCTTAGACCACGACTGCGGTTATAATGTTCTGTGACCAGATTAGCTCGGAATCTTATATAAATACGTTACTCATTAAAAGAAATATGATT
>JABUQX010006905.1:27500-40000 GCA_015478945.1 Trachelipus rathkii
CATTTTTAACATTATCAACATTTCTAAGTATCGTAAAAGCCAAATATGAAACAGGCATATTCTCTATATCGGCGTCGAGAATTAATTCACTTAATCCTGCTTCATACATTTCTCGACCAAAAGTTATAGGGTTCAATAATTGGGTTGTATAGTCTGATATATTTATTTTTCCCAGGATTCAACCCCAGAAGACAAGAGGAGGGCGGTAAAAAAAAAAAGTTTTCTCCCCTCCCGTTTAAAAAAAAAAAAATTAAATTGTTTCTTAATTTCACTAGTATCTAATATATAACTTCTTAAACTCGCTGTAACCTACCCATTTGAAAAGATACTGTTTATATTTTTAACTTTTCCTTTAGATCCTAATATATTTTCTTTATTAAATTCATTATCCTAGGATCAAAACCTTATATAATCTGTATTCGTCTTGTTTATAAGAACATCCTTTTATTTTTCGCCATCTAAATCCTCAAGATAGTATAATTTATAACCCGGTCTTCTTGGGAATTCCTGATTGTATCACTACTTTTAAAAACACTTCTCTGACCAACCCGCCTCATACCCTTTCTGAAATTTTCACTGACCTAGGACCACTTCTCACGTAATCTCCTAATTTAATGCCTGTGTTATCTTTTATTTTACGCCACAGGACGAACCTCGGAAACTGAGGTTTTGTCTTAACCATCTCTAGCAGGGGGTCTTCTTAATTGTTCTATGATCAAGCGCACTATTATAAGAAAAAAGCCAAGTCTTTGCAGTTATATCATAATATATGTTAATGTATTCAATTGACGTGAAATATCTTATGCTTCTTTCTTATATAAGTTCTTTGTACTCTTTCAAACTATTGCCAGCTTATTAACTGAAACAGAAAATGTGTTGTAGTACCCTATGTCATACTCTGTAACTATTTCTTTGAAACTCTTTACCTAAAAATCTGAACCTTTATCTGAACCACAATACACAATTGAGGATAATTCTGTTAATCCTACATTATAATAATATTCTTCAACAGAACTTCAGCAACAGTTTTTGACTTTTTATCTTTTAGCCTTTAACCATAAATACCTGGAATATACATCTATCACAAAAAGAATGTATTGATACCCCTCATTGTAAGATTTATATTTTATCATTTCAGTCAAATCTAACTGCCAGACGTTATCTAAAATGGAAAGGGCTATATGGTTTTTTTCGTTTGGAAATTTTCCGTATAGGTTATATGCAGATGTAAAAGCATTACTACTCCCCTTGTAAATAGTTTTTCAATTCTTCTTGATTAATGTGATAGGAAACTTTGAACAGCGAAACCTTGAAAAGCCTCATAAAACTGTTAAGGCTGTTTCAATCGTCACTAGTCTAATAATTAACGACCGCCTACCTTTGCCTAGCCATCGTGATCAATGACCAATAAAAAAAACAAAACAAATATAATATAATAATATATCATAACGATAAATAAAAGAGGAAAAGGAAACAAATATTTTTTAAAAAAAGCAATTTTTAATCATTAAAATTATATGTACAACATCTTACACAAATTAGTTTCATAAAAAGTAGTTCAAATATGCTTACAACATGTGCATATTTTAAAATATAATACATATTTACAATATAATACAATCACATAAACTAATTTCAAAGGTATAATCACAAAAATATTTAATAAGCTTGAGATTGGGCCATAGGACTTAGCAGATACTGTGTATTTATAATATACTGACGGAGACTGTTGAGTCCATCCGTCGTCACGTATGTGTAAATATCTCTTGCCGATATTTTCAAGTCTTGATCTTTGTATGCAGGAGTCTTCATTTCTTTTTCCCAATGAAAAGTAAATTTTTCAATATCTATAACATCCATAACATCTGCTAATTGAGCGTCAAACATATAGTTTTCGTTATACACAGTGTATAACAAGTTGTGGGCTGTATTGATAAGATCATCTAATTTGGAGACTTCGGCTTCACGTTTTGATATTTCTTCACGCATCTTGATAAATGATGTAATATTTTCTCTTCCTACGATCATGAACCCGTAGCTTGATGGCCTGAATATACCCTCAGGGTTGTTTCTCCACCAACTGCGTAACTCGATGGCTTCAATATTGTTGTGTAAAGAGAATACAAGAGTCAATCTTTTCGTGTCGGTGTCTTCTCCTCCGGTAATGGCAACTCCCCAGGAATTTGTTACGCTAGATGAAATATACTTTTCGTTCACCCAGGTATTTACTTCGTCAAATACACGGGATAAATCTTCGCACGATATGAATAGAGGCCGATTATTTGTATGAGGTGGAGAGGAACATGTGTAGTAGCGTTCCCCTGTAGATTTACGGCGAAAAAATAAGCTCACTATATCTTTTGGGTGAGAAATTTTCCATGACACAATATCGTTTACGAACTTGGTGTTTATTAGAGAAACCATGTTGACAGTGCGAAGTCGTACGTACAACTGAAGAATGCTTTCAGACTCAGCGATGAGAACTCTGTAACCCTAACAAGGGGGAGGTCGTCAACCAACCAATCAGAGAAATGTTTACTAATTTAACCCTAATGGTAAACCTAACAGTAAGCCTAAAGGGTAAGCCTAACCGATAAATGAACACCTGCACTTTAGGGTTACTTTCATGTTTATACAAAGGCTTTCAGGAACGCTAATCATAATTTAGGCCTAACAGTAAGCCTAAAGGGTAAGCCTAACCGAAAAATGAACACCTGCACTTTAGGGTTACTTTCATGTTTATACAAAGGCTTTCAGGAACGCTATTCGTAATTTAGGCCTAACAGTAATCCTAATGGATAACCCTAACCATTAATGAACAGCTGCACTTTAGGGTTACTTTCATGTTTATACAAAGGCTTTCAGGAATGCTATTCGTAATTTTAGACCTAATGATAACCCTAACTATTAAGCCTAAGGGTTAATGAACACCTGTTTTATAGCATCTCAGGCCTACATTTTTAACCATTCTCTACCCAAGCCGGCCTTTTTTCTTAATTTTTTCGCTGCAGGATAAGGATTCTTTCGTGGTCGTTTTTTCATTAGTCCTAAAGGAGAGGGGTATGACGTCATTACAGCCGAAGAGCTCGAAGCCATAGCTCTAGGTGTAGAGTACACGTTTTCCACATCTGCTAAACGTTCCAAATTTAATATCAAACTTTTAGGGAAATTAATTGTTCTTAATTTTTGCTTTATTATAGGCCATCCTGTGACAGGTTTCCTTCGCCAATTACGTACAAGATCAGAAACTAGGTCTACGATATTTGAACCTATAATGGGATCCCCATTTATTACAATCTGACCATCGGAATCCCAATTAATTTGACCTTTCAAAGTGTTATATAAAGCTATTCCTTTATTTTTTACAGTGGTTGGAAGACTGCTTTCTAAAATAGATTTAAAATCATTAATAGTTTCAGCTTCTTCTTCAGTTTCATTTACCGAACTTGAGGCATTATAGTTGGTATATTTTTCCTTCAAATCTATTAACTTTTGTAATATCTCCTGATACTTTATTCTTTTTTCGTGAATGTTCATATGTGAATTTAAAATTTGGCCAAGCTCGTTTTCGATACTAGACATTTGTACCAATTTAGGATCATATAACGTAGTAGGTTGAGTCTGTACAGTTGAATTGCTGATTTGTAGTTGCTGTATTTATTGTTAGCAGTATGTTGTTGATTGATATGATAGCTGAACAATAATATAACTGTTATATAATTTCTATTACCGTAAATCTAAAAAAGCACTAACACTACTTTCTCATTATTATATATTATTATTATTTAATTAATTATTAATCATTAATTATTAATCTATTATTATCATTATTAATATTATAATTATAATTATTAATTAGCTTTACCAAGTTAGCTATTAGTTAAAAAGAGATTTAACAATTTGCGAAAAATATAGAGCGGAGGAGAAGCTTCAAACTCCTGCTGTACTCAGTTATCTTTTTCATATTAAAAAACTTCTTACTTTTTTATAAAATTTTCACGCGTAAGTTTTCCTGAGAAAGATGCTTGCTAGATCGAAACGTAAACCTTTTGTTCTTCGAGAGACTCTTTTATCTTGGAACATTTCCTTTTAATAAGTTAAGACCAAATTTCACATACGAGAATCGAACAGGTAATGATGTAAACATTTTACGATGAGTTTACAAGTTTTCAGACGATAACCATAGTTACCTCGTAAGTATTTAAACTGCGTAAATAACTTTCTCAATAACAGCTTGCTCATTGTTATTACAGGAATGTAAGACTATTTCAATATACTTAAGATAGAGATTAGTACGTAAACAGTAACCCATGTAACGTGTTACCTAATAGGATGAAGAATCACACAGTATAACCCGGGATGGATGTAACTCATTTATATACCCTTTTAGAAATCTTTACGCTGAGTAGAACATTTAGTTGCTAATACATTAGATCTCGACTCAACGTCTCTTCTTTGCCCCGAACAAACAATAGAATATTGTGATTTAAAGAATAACATCCTCCATATACTTATTCTGATTAAAGATATTTTGTGTTATAAAAAACACAGTGACATTTAAATGATGAGAGTAAACTGTGAAAGTTTCAGCTATATTTCCTCGTTCAATTTAATGCATCAAATAATCGTCAAGGATAATAATTTTGTGACCCTGTATATTTTCCAAAGACTTACATCGTATATACCTTCATGAAAATTCGAATCACATCCTCATATTATTCGTTAAACAATGATTGATAGATCGCTGTAACACCAGAATTAATTTACACGGGGAGTTGCTACAAATAGAACAGGGCTGTTTAGAACATTTAGCAAAAGCGTAGGGTCTTACCTGACCCCTTGAGGCCACTACGGAGAGATGTACATGGAGATCTAAAACACAATTTTCTAAAGAGTGTCAATCATACCGCGCTTATTCAAAAACTGACTAACAACAAAAACATTTTTTTTCAATTATTTAAAATATATAATATATAATATATATAATATAGATAATATATATAATATATATAAAATAATATATATATATAATAATATATATATATATAAAATAAATATACTATATATAATATATATAATTATATAATAATATATATAAATAATTAAAATAATATAAAACATAAAGATGCAAATGGAAAGGGGAGGGAAGGGTTAATGTTTCAGGTTTAAGTTTGAAAATTTCTGAAAGATGGCCGCTTATACACGAACTCCGTAAATATCTAAGCAAAGAAAACAGCAATAATATAACTTCAAGCATAATGAAGTGTTGTAAGCTGATAGTATAGATTCAACGTCTTCGGGAGTCTGAGACATCAATAGCGATATTACTCTTAGGGTGTCCTTTATCCGTGTGATGATCAAGTAATACCATTATAATAATAATAATAATAATAATAATAAATAATAATAATAATAAACATAAAAATAATAATACATAAAATAATAATAAAAATTAATAATAATAATAATAAATAATAAATAATTTTATAATATACCAGATTCTTAGCCTTTTCGTGCATACCTTTGCAGAATCACCAGAAAATGTCGAACAATTGAAACATCATTTAACCGCCGGGGCAAAAATGCGCCAACCTCAGAAATGTTATGCGTGTAAGTCTTGTTATTATTTTTATTTTTATTATTTTTTTCAAAACTTTAGTGTTTTATTTATTCTGAAAACTTTTTAATAATTAGTTTTTCTTAAAAAATTTGTTTTTCTTAAAAAAGGTTTATTTATTTTGAAAACTTTTTAATAATTTGTTTTTCTTAAAAATTTGTTTTTCTTAAAATTTGTTTTTCTTAAAAAAAATTTCTTGAAAACTTTTTAATAATTAGTGTTTCTTAAAAAAAAAAATTGTTTTTCTTAAAAAAGTTTTATTTATTTTGAAAACTTTTTAATAATTTATTTTCCTTTTAAAAATTTATTTCTACTGTAAGTGTTTTATTTATTTTGAAAAAACATGGAACTTATATATTTTATTTGTAATTTTATTATTACAGTTTCGGCCATTCTGCTATATCAATGAAACTAGTGGGTTTAACAGAGGCGGAGGAGGGGGTGGAGGGTTCAACAACAACAACAACAACAACAACAACAACAACAACAACAACAACAACAACAACAACAACAACAACAATCCTTCATCTGATAATAATGGTGAACCCAGAGACGATGAACCACCCCGTGAAGATCGTAAAATTGTACAGGCTAAACGTGGTATTCAAAATCGTGATGCTAAGAAAAGAGTACTTTGGGTTAACGATGCCGGTGCAGGAACCAGTGGAGTGAACGATCAGAGAGATACACCTATGGATGTTGATCCTTATGATGGTCCAGATGATGGGGTAAGTGTAATGCGCAAAATTCTTTTAAATATATACATACTGTATGAATGAATGAAATATTAATTAAAGTAAAAGCTATAGGTAATCTTGTAACTGTAATTATTTAAAACAATAAGAAAATGATAGAATCATTTAAAAGTAAAGTAAAGTTAGGTTAATCTTATGTTATTTTTGCAAAATTCTTTTAAATATATACATACTGTATGAATGAATGAAATATTAATTAAAGTAAAAGCTATAGGTAATCTTGTAACTGTAATTATTTAAAACATTAAGAAAATGATAGAATCATTTAAAAGTAAAGTAAAGTTAGGTTAATCTTATGTTATTACCTGTATATTTATGATTGATTCTCTTTTACAGAAGAATAACAAAAGAAAACGTGATGATGATGATGATGATGATGACGATGAAGAAGATTTTACAGCTGAATTATTAGATATTACAACGACCGCTGTCTCTAGAAATTCAGGAGTCATTGACACTCATCGGTACAGAATCAGGGTCAATGAAGAAAATGTATTCAACCGAGGTCTCGATATTGAGGATGCTTTCAGAAGGGTCATTCGTGCTGTTGTTGAACATTTAAAAAAGGAGGTGAACTATGGAGAATACAAAGCAAGATTTTGGTTTACTTTCAATGATGGTGCACGCAACGAATTCCACGTCAATCTTGCCCATAAAGATGTAAAAGATAATGATGATTTGGTATCAACCCTGTGCACCCGACTAGAACAGGCCTTTCAGTCTGGAGATAAAGCTACGTTCAGCGATTTCATCGTTGAAGTCCAGGTATTGCATAACCCTGAAGGGAATGGACCCCTAATACCTGATCAAGTTAATTTTATCCATGATGATCTTATCACACGTCATTTATGTGCAAGTAGGTATGATAGGAGGATTGATGCAGTTGGTTGTGGCTTTAAAGCTATAGCTGCCTGTGTAAAAGTTGTAACCGAAAAAAAAGATAAATAATGTTAAAATTGATACTATAGTAAAATTAGGGATGAAAATAGCTGATCAGTGCGGTTTAAATTATGCAGACCCTTTGACTGTTGATAAATTTGCTATAATAGAACGGGTCTTAAAATGTAGGATATTTGTCTACAGAAACGATAAAGATGAAAAACTGCATGTGGTTTATAAACCAAGAGAAAATGATAGAGATAAAGATTTGTATATAATTGGATGGGATGCTGTTAATACTCATTATTATTACCCTCTTCCCAACGATAAAATCAAATTAACAATAGGTAGTGTGAATCCTAAGAATATAAAGGGAGAAATTTTTTGTAGACAATGTTACAGTTTTGTGACAAATATGGCTTTACATCTAAACCAGGAATGTGAATATTATAAATGTAAACAGTGTCTCACATATGAATGCGGGGGAAGGGCTGAAGATAATAATATTCCCTTAAAGTATTGCCCAGAATGTAATCGTAACTTTTATAACGAAGAATGTCTTAAGAACCATAGAAAAAACGATAAATGGGTGTGTAAGAAAATAAAAATTTGTGAGCTGTGTGATACAACGACAATTGCTGATGCTCAAGGACACATTCAACATGACTGTGTGAATATACGTTGTCTCGTTTGCGATGAGAAGTATAACCCTGATAAAGGGGCTCATTTAAAGTTTCATTGAAAACAATTGAAAACGAAAAGAAAAAGGACTGGCAAGGAAAAGAAAAAATGTTTACACAATTTTTTTACGAACGTCAGAAAGTTAACCTCACAACGAGACTCGATAAAAGGAATGACGCGTAAATCAGTTGTGAACATGGTAACCGTACTTAATTCAATGACAAAGGGGAACCATGGATGAATAATTGCCTATAAATGCAGCGCTTAAAGAATTAAGAAATGAACAGTTATCGAGAACATGCGGGAACTAAAACGTCAGGAAATCTTCATTTAGAATTGATGCTAGAAAATAGATAACAGACAAGTGCTCCAGTGATAAACCTATACATAAATTATATTATTACAAGTTATTTATCAAAAAACATCCAGAACCAACGAAAAAAAAATAATAGTAGCCAGCATCATTAATGGAGGCTAGTATCGACACGACAATCGTGTCAGTAAAATTATTAAGCAAACCCAAAACAAGGTATGCAGTGTATTTCTAATCAACCACTGATAAAACCAGAGTACAAGATACATCACTATGGACAGAAAAAACAACTACACGCATCGAATATTACGATATTAAAGGACACTCTCAATATTATATACATAGCCCCTCGATTGCTTTGAAGAAGCACCTACACAAAATGTAATGGCATTAACGTGAACATGTAAAGCCTAAGGTTCGTCACCATTATAATTTTTTCACTCAGAGATAATTGTAAATTATGTTGGCAAAGATACCTGCTTAAAGAAATTATTTTGACAAAAACTGATCGATGGAAAGAGTCCTGGAGTAAACAGAAGTATACTTAATAGCATATAGCTCGTTCGAAAAGAAGAAGAGTATGAACAATAACAGAAATGCATTCAACTATGAGTAATTGATGGTTCAGAACGTGACAATCTTATACGACAAAGTTTGCAAAAAATTCCCGAAAGATGTTCATTGATATGTTCCAAATAGAAGACATTGCTTAACGGACATGTTGAGTTACAATTGCATTCATATAAATGTATTTAGAAAAGTCTACCTTAAAAACTAACATAATATAAGAAAAGAATAGATAACATAGTTGCTCACAATACTTAGATCGGACACGGTGAGAAAAAAATATATTTCGTACGAAGTATTCGGAGGAAATAGCATATTAGAGAGAAGTACACTGACCAAAGGATAACCCAATACCCGAAATGAGAAGGCGAACCGAAAGTGTTCTAAAACTTAAAAATAAACACACGAGCATCCATGGACGAGTTCACACTGAGAATATTCCTGTTGACTTGAATATATACACCAAATATGACGAGAGATGAAGCCTTTGTAGACCCTCAGACAGAACTTCAAGAATAGAACACAACCAAGCGAAAGCACCGAATGAACAAACAGATGAAAAAGAGAAATTGGACACGACCGGCGAATAACTGTACCACGGAAGCAAAAAATAGACCTGTGGAAAAAACGCATAGATGACTTGAATCTCCAATGAATGTTAATCTGGGCATGGGCAATCAGAGTTTCTGAGATGCGTAAAGCTATGAAACATAGAGGATGTCTCTAGTCTCGAACAGATATAGCCCCTGACAGGAAGAAAGACATAAAAGAGCCGGCTATTGAAAAATATGAAAATAGTGAATGGGAATGCAAGCAAATGGAAAAAAAATGAAAGATGAGTGCATGTGAGTATACTCAACGCTGACCCTGACGAAGAGGCAGATACAGAACTTCTGAAACCGTATGTTAATAGAATAGGCAACGATGTAGCCAATCATAGACTTATTATTGGTGATGCTCTGAATCATGGGAAGGTCCAGATTAACAACCAATATTGAAATATATTACATTCCTCCCCACAGACGGTACAATACCAAATTTGAATTACTTAGACTTCACAATCAAGTAAAGACAAATGTACCAAAATGGAGTACAAAAATCTCAAGACACATTACCCTACAGGCTTAAAACAACAATTGTTGGAATAGTGAAATCACACTAGCATCCTAGTAGGAAATACACAGCGAACAATGCAAACGACGAAATAATTATCGAGAGAAGATAGGCCATAAAAACAGTTAGCGTAATTACGCTCCTCAAAAACTTATACATCCAGTATTTACCAAAGAGCGTCATTAAGAGAAACTTAAACTTTACTCTAAAGTCCGAACACAGAGATGCGAACTAAAAGAAGGAATACGAAAGACTTGCTGCAAACTCACAACTGATAAGTCACGTGACATTAAGAGGATGTTAACAACCAACACCCAGAGTTAAAATTGACTGATTGAAAAAGGTTAAACAAGAATTACCAAAAGAACTTTGAATATAACAATATCACACCTCATGGTTCGGGCTTGATGTCACAGCAGCTACGTGAAAGCACAATTACTTGAAAATGAAAACTGAACAGCATCAGAAGAATAACCCCTGAACGTATCAACCGGCTCACAATCCATAGAACTGAATTTCATTGAAGCTATTTGAAAAGAAATTGAACGGCGATCATAAAACAGATAAGCAATATCAAGACAATCCAGGTTCTCCGTAGTCAATTGAGCCAATTATGTCATTCTCATTGGGAGAAAAATGAGACGAACACGCAACCTGCCACAGAAGACATCATTATGTCACAAGTGACGCCGAGGTCTGAGAGCATTAGGTAAAGACAAAGCCGATATATCTAAGGAAACGTAAAATGTAGTGGAATTGCTGAAGACAAAAAAAACATACTAGTTTCTGTACGGCTACACTGCTTATGCGATAAAAAATAAATATAACATCAAAGTCTCACAAATACTAGCTATCGCTGCAGTTCAACATACAGGCTCACTGCAAAGAAGTACAAAATATTACAAACTCCAATGAAAAACTGTCAAAGACAGATAAAATATATTGCCGACACGATTAGTATAATGACAATCTTAGATAGCTAAAAAACGAATGAGGTCGAACCCAAACAGCGAAGGTATTACCAAAGGCGCATATGACAAGAATTGAAGAAATACACAAGTAGCTAAGGTATTACAGCCGCAGCTTGTTATGACACTGAGCCCTTAATCTTAACGCTGATTCAAGGCTATAAAACCTATAGATAAATGGTACCACTCGACACTAATTTGAAAGACTAAGGAGAATTAAACATTGAGTATTTGAAGTATACAAGTAGACATTATCAAATATTTGACGAGTAATGCTGAAAATAGCTGTATAGATACAATCGATAACAAAATGATAGATAACCGACAGATGAATGACAGGGAATGGACTATGAGAGCTGCTGAAAGAGTATTAACAACGCTATAAAGCATACAGACACCTAACCAGCAAATATAGCAATTAAACAATGAGAGAAAAGGAAAGAGAGGAAGCTCCACATCATACAATAACTGAGATTCAATACTAGAATTGATTCAGATAAACACCGATATTTGAATACAACACAAGAAGTCGACTATAGAAGAAGTTAAACTCCCATTCAATGAACTTTCTAGGGCTACTAAGAAAGAAGGTGAGGTACTCAATCAACCGAAAAGAAAACAAAGAAACTAGAGAACGACCTTCAACAAGAGGCTCTTATTAATAAACAACGGCATCGAACATATACCTTTTGGATACAAGAGAGTACCTCTCGACACCTCCTATGAGCTAACTTACCATATGGTAACATTAATACTATAACTATATAATAATATTATATAATAACAATAATAATATCATATATTAATATATTAATAATATATATATACTATATACAAAAGAAATATATAAAATATATACCTATATAAAATAATATATATATATAATATATTATATATATACATATATAAGTATTACTGTCTTTTCATTGAAAATAAATGTATTTTATTTAATAAATAGAAAAAAAAGAAAAAGATAGAGAAAAAAAAAAACTTCAATCGCATATTCCAATTAACCCATAATTTATTTGCAAATATTATATAATCAATAATAATAAAATTAAATAATAAAATCAATAAATAATAATAATAATAATAACTAAATAACTAATAAAATAAATAATTAAATAAATAAATAATAATAATAAAAATAAAATAATAATAATAAACAAGAAAAAAAAAGAAAAAAAGAAAAGAAAACGTAATTTACGAAGCATGTGAAAAAAATCAAGTTTATCTTTTGAACAACCAACGATAGAGAAGAAGGATCGAAGAATGAGCAATCAGAGCCTCCTCAACCCCATTATCTCGCCAGAGCTCAACGAAAACGAAGTGAACTTGTGAGGTGGTCTAGACGGAGCGGACAGACAAGCGGGCGAGAGCGACGGACGGAAGGGGGAAATAATGCAGAAAGAATAAGGGATAGTAAATAAATAATATATATATATTATATATATAATAATATAATATAATATATATAATATATATATATATATAAAAATAATAATATATATATATAATATATATAATATATATATACATGAGAGGTGTAATGTGTAGATGTGCTGTAGCCTGCTGTGGTGTGGATCGTGTCAGTAGATGTTAAGTGT
>JABUQX010006905.1:52500-55000 GCA_015478945.1 Trachelipus rathkii
TACATTATTATATATACTATATTATAAATATATATATTATATTATATTAATATAAATATATATATATATTATATATATATAATTATATTATTAAATATATATATATATATATATATAAAGTTATTGGGAGTAGTATGTAATATTTATTCGTTTAATACTCGAGATATTAAAGTTTTAAATTGTGTTAGCTTCGACAAATTTATTTTCTCTCTCTCTCTCTCTCTCTCTCTCTCTCTCTCTCTCTCTCTCTCTCTCTCTCTCTCTCTTTCTTTATATCTCTCTTCCCCCTTTTCTCTTTATCTTAATTGAAACAAGCTGAGCGACAAAAATTATTTGACGGAAACTGTAAATTCCATTTGCACAAATATAGATTGATATACCACTGACAGTAAAGTAACAGCAATAACAATAACAATAACAAGCATAATTCAATAATAATAATAATAATAATAATAATAATGAATAATAAATATATATAATAATAATAATAAAATAATAAATATAATATATAATAATAATAATAATAATAATAATAATAATAATAATAATAATAATAATAATAATAATAATAATAATAATAATAATAATAATAATAATAATAATAATAATAATAATAATAATAATAATAATAATAATAATGATAATAATAATAATAATAATAATAATAATAATAATAATAATAATAATAATAATAATAATAATAATAATAATAATAATAATAATAATAATATTGACCCGATGCACAGGGTTTGAAAGTGCGCCAATCAAAGCAAATGTGGGGAACAGATGAAGGAGAAGTGTTCCAGACTTTGTCAGTGAAATACATGCAAGGAGAATGAGGATACCAGTTAAGTTTGGGGGTCAGAGAGCTGGGAAGAAAACGGATGAGGTTGTGTGGTGAAGTATATGGCGAGAGAGTTCAGAATAGCAGCGTCCCTCCATTGCAATAGGGATAGTACTCGTGAAAGGAGAGTAATCCAAAAGTTTGATACTTGAAAAGAGAGTTAGCGAGAGTAGGAGACTTGATAATTCGAAAAGTCCTAGGCTAGAACTTATCAAGGAGAGTTGGGTGATTGGAATACAACAAATGTGTGTAGCACACTTCATACAGAAACGGATGGCACCCCTGTAAAGAACAAGAAACTGGTGTGGTAGGAAAAAGTTCTAGAGGTGCCTCAGTACTTCCAACCTTTTAGAAGCTTGCATAGTGTGTGTGCGTGTGTGTGTAGGTGAGTGTGTGTGTGTGTGAGAGAGAGAGAGAGAGAGAGAGAGAGAGAGGGAGAGAGAGAGAGAGAGAGAGAGAGAGAGAGAGAGAGAGAGAGAGAGAGAATGATCCTTTCAAGAAAGAATACGAGAAAAAAAATAACACCTATATTATGAATAGAGAAAGGTTTGAGTTGTGTTTTTGAAGGTGTTATAGTTGCTTTGGAAACTATCACGAATAGAAAGATGAAGGAATTGGATTTTTGAGACATTTAAAACAGCCATATTTTCAATGCCCCTACTAGAGAGAGGTATGATCAGAGATCAGTTGCATCAAGGCCACCCTCCTAGAATAAGCTATTTGCTGTCGAGTGGAGGTTTCTTTCAAATCGAAAGGAAAAATTGAAGGGTGGAACCATCGACCTAAGAATGGATCGAAGACAAAGGGATAAAAATTAATGAAAAGTAAAAAAAAAAGAGAAGTGTTGGTGATATAAATGAATCCTGAGGAGCACAATTTTTTAGTGATTTATGGGATGAATGTTGGCCTTCTACAACTACTTATATAGAAAGGCAAGAGAAGACATCAGAGAAAAGGCCACAGATAAAAGGATAGTTATCGAAAGAAGGAAGTTTTGAGATATAATCTTTGTTATAGACTCTATCGAAATCTATCGATATGTCCAGCAGAAGAGTAAAGTCAGACAGATGTGAAAGAAGATAGCATTCTTTACTGAAGCCATACCGGCTCTCGAAGATATAAGATTGGAAGATTTAAGGATAGATATCGAAAACTTTAGAAAGACCAGAGGTTAAATCGATAGGACAACATTTAGTTAGTATAGAGAGGTTCCTTTTTTCAGTCGAGACTGGAAGACCGCATACCGCATACCGCATACCGCATACCGCATATCACATACCGCATACCGCATACCACATACCGCATACCGCATACCGCATACCGCATACCGCATATCTCATACCTCATATACCGTGGTTCAATCGGTAGAGCGACAGACTCTCAAAGGCAAGGGGCCAGGTTCGATCACCCATCCTGATCCTAGGTACCAATTAACTATAGAGGTTCCCCCTCTAAGAATAGGACTATATAAAAAAAAAAAAGTATACTACTAACAGAAGGGAAAAGTTGAAGTTAAGTAAAAGCGAAACAGTTCACCAATGAAGGATGATGTTTCAAAAGAACAAATTTTGAGGAGCAAGGAAGGAATACCGTCAGGACAGCATGTCTTCTTAGTTTTAAGCTCAGAGGCAGCAGAAGTAACATCTTTAAAAGAAA
>JABUQX010006906.1:0-2500 GCA_015478945.1 Trachelipus rathkii
CAAAGATGAGTCATCAATCCATCAAAGTTGAGGCATCAATGCTGGGCATTAATAACTGGGGCTTCAAAGTTGAGGCATCAATGCTGAGGTATTAATGCTGACATTTATGATGGAGCATCAAAGTTGAGGCATCAAAATATCGACGTGTGATGGAGTGTAAAAACTAAGTGTATCTGTTGCTGTAGGGTGAGTGTAGTGGTTATGGTTTAATGTTAAGTGTCTATGGAGAGTGTAAGTGCTTATAAGTGTTCATAGTGATGTATAAGCGACATAGTGAAATGTTGTCATAAGTGTTATAGTGTAGTGTGTAGGTGTTGTGCAATAATAATATATATATATATATATTAATACATATATTATATTTATATATATATATATATATATATATATATATATATATATTATAATATAATATATATATATATATATATGTATATATAATATAAGGCTATAAGTGATAGAAAAGACTAATCATTAGTTAGGAAGGCATCCTAGCAACTTGTTAAATACACAATCCGAATCTCATTACCTTATAACCTGGGGGTGTAGACACATCATTAGGACTATTCGGGGCTCAGGAGAGCTAAAAAGGCTTGAAAAAGTAGGCACTCAGTCGCACCATGGGCACTCACTTGGACTCATTGGCACTCACTTGGCACTCACTGGCACTCATTGGCACTCACTTGGCGCTCACCTGGCACTCATCTGGCACTCATAGAATACTAATAGAACACTAATAGAACATCCCTAGATACTTTACGATGATTGGAACCATCAAAGCCATCAAGTTAGCGTGGTCAAAACTTGCGACCCATGGTATCTGGCAGGTCAAGCGGCGAAATATCATGGTCTCAAAACAAGGTTAACAACATCAAAAAAGGGCTAAGTCCCTAAAGGAAGGACAAAAAATTACCGTCGTAAAATTGACCCATGGAAGACCAAGGGTTGGTCGAAAAATTATAAGTGTCTATGGTTAAATGTAAGTGTCTATGGGGAAATGTAAGTGTCTAGTGAATGAAGTGTCATAGTGAATGTTTGTATAAGTGTAAGTGGTGTCAGTGTGGTGTGTGTGTGTGTGTGTGTGTGTATTGGTGTGTGTGCTGTAAGCTCGTAACATGTAAGTTCTAATAGAGTGCTAAATGTAGGTGCCATAGTGATGTTGTGTATAAGTTGTCAGAGTGAAATTGTGTATAAGTGTAAGTGTGTGTCGTGTGTGGTGTGTGTGTGGTGTGTTGTGTTGTGGAGTGTGTGTGTGTGTAGGTGTTCAAGTTAGGAAAGATCCATACATGCGTTCAAGTTAGGAACGAAATATGTGGGTGGGCCACGAGTGGGCAAAAAAATTGGCGTGGGCCAAAATTGACCCATGCGTATTATAAGGCAAAGTAAAGTCACGAAAATATCATGGTCAACAAGGTAAAGACATCAAAACGGGGCAAAGCCCCTAAAGGGTGGCCAAAAATTACCGCTGGGCAAAAAAGACCCATGGTATATGCAAGGTCAAGGCCGAAAATCATGGTCAAACAAGTAAAGACATCAAAAAGGGCTAAGCCCCTAAAGGAAGGACAAAAAATTACCGCTGGGCAAAAAAATGACCATGGAACCAAAGGGTTGCGCGAAAAAAAATTAGGGTGGGAACGTACACGGTTGCTGCGCAACCAGTTTGGCGCAACCCTTCTTCGAAGGGTTGCAAAAAATTAGGTTGCCGAAAAAAATTAGGGTTGCCAAAAATTAGGGTTGCCAAAATATTGCCGAAAAAATTAGGTTGCCAAAAAATTTCTAGGGTTTGCCAAAAATTAGGTTGGCTAAATGTACCGTAGATAGAAAAGGGTCGCCGAAAAAAACATTGGTCTCAAAAAAGGTCAAGCCCCAAAAAAGGTCAAGGGCAGGTAAAAATTTGGGCTCAAAAAAGGTCAAGGTGAAAAAGGTTAAGCCAAAAAAGGTCAAAGGTCGGTCAAAAAAGTGCGCTCAAAAAAGTCAAGGGAAGGTAAAACGCTGTGGTAAAAATGACCAACACGTCGGAACTTGGCCCCCCTACTATTATATATATATATATAACCGGTAGTTAATCCTTTAGCTGTTTGATTAAACAAGAAGAGATATAATATATATATATATATATATATATATATATATATATATATATATAATACTTATATATATTATATATATATACTATATATAGAGTATACTATATATATATATATATATATAATATATATATAATATATATATATATATAACTAATACTATATATATATAATTTATATATATATATATATATATAATATTGAGGTTAAATTAACAAATATATATTCCATTTAATCTGTGGGCTAATATATAATATATATATAATCGGTAGTTAATCCATTTGCTGTCGATAAGCAAGAGGCGTTTAATATATATATATTATTAGATATATATAATCTCATTATATATATATAATATTATATATATAATATATAAATTATATTATATATATATATATATATATATATATATA
>JABUQX010006906.1:7500-15000 GCA_015478945.1 Trachelipus rathkii
AAGAACATATGAGTGAATGTACACTTATCTATTCAATTTATGCCCTTATGATCTTTCATCTATTGTATTTCACAAAAGTTCATAATCTACAAGCACACATGTCTCACAATGATGCGCGCGTGAGAGATGCTGAGAGAGCGAAGACATTCACACACTTCACACGCGCACACACCTGCTTATCACTGCAACGCAAATCTCATCGTATTACTCAACACCTTCACTCACGAGCTGCGATGCGACTCAGGCTGCACTACTTACTCACGCGTTTCGCACTCACCTTGGCGCTCTCTGGAGCCTCACACACATTATACGCACCGACACCACTTTCCAGTTTCATCGGTTTGAAATATACTTATTGAATGGATTATATTCTGTGATATATATATATATATATATTAATATATATATATATATAATATTATATATATATAAATATAATATATATATATATATATATATATATAATATTATATATATATAATAATTATAGATATATATATATTATATATATATATATATTTTATATACATATAATATATATATATATATACAAAATAGTGTGATTTTACTAGATTATCTTTACATAGTTGTGTGCGGGCAGAATGTCTTGTCCGATGGCTCATCCCGTTTTTTGGAGAACTTTTTTGTAAAGTAGTGACGTCACGATTATTTTGAATGATGGCGTCAGATCATTGTGAATCGCTCATCCTCCATAAAACGATTACAAATTTATATTACTTCTGAGAGTATGGCTAGCCTACGCCTTGTTTGCAAACACGAACGCTTATTCCGATAATGCCTTTGTAATACAAAAATTGTTTTTTTTTTGTTTGTTTTTTATCGCAGCAAATTCATAAAATAGAGTATTATTAAACACATTTTGATTGGCTAAGCACTTCTCCAATCAGTGAAGCCACCATCAGTGACGCATATTAATTTGTGCTAAACCGTCCAAATCTAAAAAGAGCGAAGATACTCAACTTTATTGTTTTTAATTACTTAGAGCTAAATTTTTTTCTGATAGGCCTTGAGATTAGTTTTGTTCCCTATAATTGTACTGTATCAATTACTGGTTTCATGGTGCAGGCATGCGGCTTGTACACAGTCTGAGTCGGTCATAAGCATCATTTAGACTTGGAGCAAAGTCCAAGCGATATAAATAAACAATGTTACTATTCAAAAATTACTTTCCATTCTTAGTTATCAGCATCAGAAATTCAAAACAAATTAACAAAGACCACCGGCAAGCCTTCATAATCAAATACGAATAATATATTATGCTTATGTATCGTTATGATTAGCATCTGATTCCTCAGACATCTTTCCAATCAGGCCATTTAGTAATATACCATATGATTTATTATAAATGAGGTATATATATGAGGAGAGAAAGTCAAACTCTGACTGAAAGTCTAAAGAGGAGCTTTCAATATTCTTGCCCTCCTGATTTCCTGAATGCCTTTTGACTTTGATATCTTTAAGGAGGTTGTCAATGGTCCGTGTGATGATACTGAATTACCTAGCAGCTGTAGATCATTCTCCTGAGGATGTATATAGGAACATCTGACTGAGAGTGCTCGTCCAAAGAGTATTTGGTATGATGAGTTTGATAACTACTTCCAAATATGTTTTAATGAGTTTTCAGTTTCAGATTCTGACTGAGAAATACTATTTTTTTTTCCATGCTCTTTACTTTTTTTCCCCCGTTCGCTGATTTTTTTTATTCTTTCTTATTTCCAAAGACTTCATTTCGATATCATCGCTACATTTTGTACAATTTAGTTTGTTGCTTTTTTTTCTTATATATATATATATATATATATATATATATATATATATATATATATATATATATATATATATATATAATCTATATAATATATATATTATATATATATATATATATTATAATATATAATATAAATATATAAGTATATATATAATATATATATAATATATATATAATAATATATATATGAATATATATATATATATATTTTATTTATATATAATAAATATACTGTATGTTGTATATTTTTGTTAATATAATATATATATATATATATATATACATATATATATAGATGTGTAACTCCATCTATGAATTATATAAAGCATATTTGTATAAACATTTTATATATATAATATTATAATATATATATATATATTAATTATATATTATATACTGTGTATATATATATATATATATATATATATTATATATATATATATATATAATATAGTAGTTATATATATATATATATATATATATATATATTCGTGGCGGCTTTTGTGGGGGTAGGCAGAGTAAGCAACGCCTACTTGCCTTAGTGAGCCCAAAAAATATTAAAAAGTCAGCATATATATATATATATATATATATTACATTTATTTATAATATATATATTATATATATATATATCTTTATATATTATATATATTTATATATATATATATATATTTATATATATATATATATATATATATATATATTTTTTTTTTTTTTTAACATGATACCACCACTCACGGGCAATGCCCTTTTCAAAAGGAGGGGGTAAAAAAATAAATAAATAAATAAATAAATAAATAAAAAAAATTACATAAAGAAAAACAAATTAAAATAAATGGAAAGTAAACCCACCCTGTCCCTTACCTAGCGCAATTCCCTCAGGTGGGCGCAGACGCGGGACTTAAATAGAGGAAGATTAAACATTGCGGGGAAAATAAAAGAAGGCAAGGAGTTCCACAAAACAGATGTGGCTGGAAAGAAGGAGGTACCATAACGAGTGATCCTTGAGTCTCTAATATTCACACAATTTTCATGAGAGAACAAGGCACCTCTTGTGTTACGAGGGCGACGCAGTGGTGGAGGAATGCGAGAGGTCAATTCTCGCGAGCACCTGCCGTTGTAATACCTATAGAAAAGAGATAGGGGCACCTACGTCACGACGCAGAGAAAGAGGGTCAAGGGAGTCAGAGAGTATGGGACAGTTTATAAGCCTCTTAGCCTTAGCTTCAACTCTATCCAAAAGGAGGGTGGAACCGGATCCACCCCAAATGTGGGAACAGTATTCCATACAGGGGGAATAAGAACTTATATATATATATATATATATATATATATATATATATATATATATATATATATATATATTTTATTTTTGTATATATATATATATATTATATATATATATATATATATATATATATATATATATATATATATATATATATATATATATATATATATATATATATATATAATGATTTCGTTCTAAGTCTAACTTTAAGATGCCGGCATCAATTTCTACTCGATTTCTTTTTTAATAGTAGCGATCGGTGGCAATTGTTCATTCTCGGAGTCAAAAAAAATAGTTCCTTATTCTCTAGGGCAAGGCAACTTTGGATGTGCCTGACGAGTCAGTATCAGTCATTTTTTTTTTAAATAATCCCCATTTAAATTACATTAGCAAGAAAAAATTATACAATGATTAATAACATAATTATAATAATCAACTAATTAATAATTATTTTATGCTAACCTTATCATCTCTTAATATCGACTATGTAATTATAATCCATTTTATAATAAATTATTGACTCAAATCGTGAGAGTCGAATGAAACGCGTTTGAACTCAATTCTTTCTCGGCTACTTATATACGTTGCCTCTGCCTGCACGATAGTTAATATATTTATGTTATTTAATAATAAAGATTGTGTGTAGAATTCTATTCGGTATTATACGCTTTTCATATTATTTTTATTACTGATTTTGTGTGTTTTTAAAATTGAGCTATTAGATTTATAAATACGGGTATATTGGATTCGTATTCGATTAAGTTTCATTAAAAATTCTTTCCTGAGTGTTGTAGGCCATATTAAAATTCAAACATGTAAGAATATGTGTAAAACAGTCAGTGATTTATATATGAAACAGGAAGGAAGAAAATTTGATCTTCTTTATAAATAAATGTAAGTACCAAATATATCAATTTCATATATAATATATATTATATATATATATATATATATATATATATATATATATATATATTATTATATATATATATACGTATAATATATATATATATATACGTATAGGTTAATATATATATATATATAATTGTTTGCCTACTTCAATGAAGGCAGGAGCCGCCACTGATATATATATATTATATATATATTATAGTAATAGTATATATATATATATATATATATATATATATATATATATATATTATATATTTATATATATATATATATAATATATATCTATATATATATATATTATATATATATATATATATATAGTATATATAATATAATATATATTTAGTCCGAGGGTACTCGAGGGATTCCATGTACATTCATCGTCCCCTGAAGCGTTAAAGCGAGAATTATATCGTCCATTACCTATTATATATATATATATGATAGAGAACTATAGACATCCTATATATATCTACACGCCGGGACTTATATTATATATATATCGAGTCGTAAAAGAGGAAGCATTTACCTATCAGTAGCATAGCATTACTATATATATACTAATATAGCGCGATAGATAATACTATATTTTATTACCAAGAAGTATTAGATATTTTACCGATTATATACGTTTATAATTTTATTATATTCCTGACTTATATATATAGCATCGCATAATATAGTATAGTCATATATATATATATTAGAGATATATAGCTATATAGCAGTTTCATCTCAGGTAGAAATCATATCATTATAATATATAATAATAATTATAGCAATCAGCTGGTTCTAACAAGGCGAAAATATTTTATTTTCTATAATTTCGTAAATACTACAGAATATTACTAGTACTATAGCGTAGTAGCTGGGTATATATATTGTGATAACAAAAGGTTTGATTATCTTGTATATATATATTATAACTTAGTTTCAATTATAGAAACTACTACATATACTAGGTATATACATGAGTAAGACCCTAAATATATATATACTCTATAATCAAATATTTGAGGTATAGCTTACTAGGCTATAGCTATACCTATAGTTATGTCATTATATTCGTATAGTAGTAATGCTACTCACATGGTAAGTCCTTATTATGCCTTACCTAAGTAGTATTAATTCACTAATAATAGGATAATATAATTTATATTACTTTAATGACGTACTGATACAGTTTCAATCCTATATAATAAACTTACTAGCTGTGTATCATTTTTATCCAGAATCAATATATAATCCCAGCGAAAAGATTTCGGCAAAAGACTCTCAGTCATGACAAGGTGTCTTGTTCAAAGGCGGAGGTACCGGTAGCTCTAATATATAGATTAGGGATTTATATACACCGATCATATATCTAGTACCTACTTATTAAATAGGTATATATAGGTATAATAAACTTGACTACTTCAGTGATGTTAGACTCAGGGGATAACCCAATCCGCACATTATATTTTGGGACCACACCAGGGCAGCCTATGAGTCCAAACCGGCAAGCGCGGGTTGTCACGTGGGTATAACTATACAGAGAGCACGTGGGGCACCGAGGGCGATGTCAGTGAGGGTCTATCGGGCTTTAACCGTCAACAGCGGGTTTTGTCAGGAGCTCTATCTAAAACAATCTACTCTCTTATGCTATCAGAAATCTCGTTCTCTCTGCCTGCACTCTCGTACTTATTCCGCCGATATTTCCCAGAGTTTGAGGATTTCGAATCTCCGTCTATCTCATTCTCTTCTCCGCTCTTACGTCTCTCGTCGTCATCATCTCTTCCACTCTTCTCTCTCTCTTTATATTGAACAATCTATGATTTGGTTTGTCTTTATTGTACGCATGAAACATTACATTCTAAGATATGCACGACAACTGTACTATATTCTTGATTTTTACTATCTACATCAGTGAAAAGGTGGTAATTCTAACCTTGCACGCTGGACTATCTAGGCGAAATTTTTTTGCAATAATATTCCGTTATGGAATAGAGTATTCCACATGAATAAGTTAAGCTTTCATTCGTCTCGCCTCTAATTAGTCGACGAATATTCCATTATATATTGGTCGTTAAAATGGTCACACCAGGACCTCAGATTTCTGAGGCATGAAGAGGGCAAACTTTAATCGGGTGATCTTACAAAGGAATAAAATTGGAGTTAATCTCGATAACATTTGAATAATTTGATAAGAGATTTCGTAACTTTTAATCCATCACAACGAGAGATGCTCGATATAGTATGAAGTACATCATTTTCTAACAACGTCTATACTGTTATGAAGGAAGTTCAGGAAGAAATAAAAGCATGTAAGGAACTTTTCTTATGTAGTACACTTGACGTAATAGACTGAAAGAACTAATTATTTCTATTAACCAGAGCAACAGTCCTATAGAAGATATTAAACTGCATAATAAGCATACCTTCAGCAGCGCTAAGCTCCCAAACTTCGCGTCTGAAACTATCTGTGAATGGCTCATTTACGATTAAGAGTAGGTGGAGTAAATGATAGCAGAAAATAGAGCTTATCAATTGAAAGTGTTTGGTGAAATATGTCAAATTAGTCAAAAAGGAAAAGAAGGATTGCATAGCCCACGATAATTGAATCCCTCTAGATTGCTTGGGGGACCGAGGGAATGAACATGCTAGTCTTCAAGAGTTGATAGATGATGGCTAATATAGTATTATTTTGTTCAGTGACCCAATCTTAGTAGCGAACAACTGAATTTCAGCGGTGCTGGATTGTACACTCTATGACGAGGAAAGGCACTGAAGGATTAGGCACAAGGACAGAAAATGCACAGAACGACTACTTGTTATTCCGCCCATTAACACGCTCTCGCGACTTATCTAAATTCAATTACAACAGCGCAGATAAGAGTAAATAGGAAAAGCATTAGTGGTGTATGCTACTACGTTGACAGTATTCCACAGGCGAGCGGCAGGATGGGGTATAGTTGGAGCATGGTGTTGTGGCCCATTGTGCATGGGTTAGCCTTTGTTCTGTAAGCGCTGGTAATACCTATACTTGGTAATATCAGAATAAATGCACAATTAATCGACCAAGAAGCTGTAGAGAAATTAATGCAAGTGTTACTACATAATAAGTAATAACGCAATAATAATATAATACATAATAGTATATAATAATAATAATATAATAATAAATATAATCTGATTTTAACCTATACCTTCGTCCGTAACTGTAATAAATGAGGATCTAACAGATTATTATTATACATTCTATTATATTTAATTATTATTATTATTATTATTATTATTATTATTATTATTATATTATTATTATTATTATTATTTTATTATTATTATTATTATTATTATTATTATATTATTATTATTATTATTATTATTATTATTATTATTATTATTTTTTATTATTATTTATTATTATTATTATTATTATTATTATTATTTTATATTATTTTTATTATTAATTATTATTATTTTTATTTTTAACTTATTTTTAATTTTTAATTTTCATTTTTATTTTTCT
>JABUQX010006906.1:20000-30000 GCA_015478945.1 Trachelipus rathkii
TATACAGCGTTATTTTTATCCTTAGAAACAAATCCAGTCGCCATTAGCGACATTCCATTGTGATATGTTTGAATGATAAATCCTAAATCTGGTGTAAGTTTACAGACCTAGTTCATTCAGCGAACATACCTAGAAATCCTCACTTTATTTTTTTAAATATATTTGAAAAGTTCTTCTTCATTCATTTTTCAATATTTTTATAAGATATTGGTGACGTGAATATACTCAGGGCGTGGTTAATGTCGAGGTCTTCCATAACAGCCCGACCGAAGATAGGTGACTTCTTGTTACTCCAAAGGTCAGACTAAGACCTAATGTACCTTTTCGTACATTGTTGAGATGATACGCATTGCAAGCCGAAAGATCAGGCGTAAGATCATAAGATCATAGGCGTATAAATTACTGTTTGAAGCGTATGACTGGAGATCAATTACTGTGCCTTTATCATTACATTTTACAGTATTGGCTATTAAATAGTAAAAAGGCCGTAAAAATAGAGACTGAGAACCGTTATACAACATCTCATAATTACGTCAGTTGAGTTGGCCGTTCACATGCAGACTGATCTCTCTAAGTCCGAAATGAGTAAACTTAAATGCCAATTTTTTATAATTTCCTGAATACGAGCCATGTTTTGCAATTCCGATTATTACTTTCTGAGGTAAGCTATCATTAACGAAGTTAGGGATATTAATACTTGATAATCCTTGTGTAAAGTTAAAAATTTTAGTTCAATTCTTCTTATGGGATATTTAGCTGTAGTGGTTTGAAGAGTATTCTCTATCTCCATATGCTTCTGGGAGCCAATTTAACTTTCCTTGCATGGCAAATAAGCATCTAATAACTTGAAAATAGGTTTCGGGGGGTGTAGACGTAGCGGATTATATGCTTTGTATATTAAGTGCAAATTGTGGTGTAGATCTATTTAATGGAATACATGTATTGACTGAAGGGAGTATAAGTTTTTCATGGAAAATATATCACCATTTATACTACCTTAATATTCATACGTATTATTTTTTGATTTAGCAGCTCTATCCCCATGATTTTCTATATCTTTGAAACTGTAAAACCCGCATGATTATAGATGGGACTGTTTTGCGTCATATGAATAATTTAACAAATATTCGATATGACTTCTGTAGGGGTAACTTGCAACTGAGGCATCTAGAGATGTTTCACAAAAAAAAGACTTCAATTTGATTAAAACATGCATAAAGAAAATTTGTAACGGTTTACACAATATGATCGGTTCCAGGAGATGTTAAACCATCTTCATTTACCAACTTTGCTTTAAAATATAAAATATATTTGAAGGATCGAGATGCTGGTCTGAAGTGTCTGGGATGTTGAATTCTAGAGGTACATCAATGTTTGTAATAGCGCAAATAGGGTTAATACTAACGAAATTTGTTTCACTTACACTGATCTGTGTAGGATTCATGAAAAAAAAGAGATCAAGTTCGCTCTTGCAGCAGTAGGGACTAGAGAGGTGAAGGTAATGCCTTTTGGCCGTAGGAACGCTGGATATATAATGAGCCTGGATGAGTAATACGTTTTTTATACTAAGTTGCCACTTAGTATTATTTAGCAATGTCAAATTTTAAGTCAAGGTAAACTTGTGTTATATGATGAAAAGAATTAATTTACATATATGTAGTATTTATTATAAATGTTCTAGGATATTTTATGTATCGTTATGTGCATTATTCATAGTTTCAGATGAATGCTATAATGTAAGTTTATTAAAGTTGATGAATAACTATTGTTACAGTTTTAGCAAATATATTCGTTTGAGATTCAGTGTTAAAGAAATTTGTATTTTTATATTGTTAATGTTTATTTAACATTATGATACTCGAAATGTACTTGAATCAATAGATCAATAAGTATACGAAGGGATTATTAAGGTGAGAAGTGGGTATGATATGGGGATAGGGTTTAGATGGGTTTATTTATTAATGATTTTACGTAATATTTATGAGGTAGTAACAACATTATTAACGATAAATTTACTATTAATAAAATGATCGAATCTCATAGAATCTAAATAGATCAATATATCAAATATAAACAATATATCAATATATAAGTTGGGCAGTGTGGCATGACTGGTTTGATTTACTGATTTACTGAATTTAGCGGTATTTAATACCATATACAAAATGATACCAGACATATGACTTGAATCAATAGATCTATATTGAATATATAGATCAAATAGATTACTATAAGATATAGATCACGGATGAATACAGGAGGGTGGTTGTGATGGAGTAGGTTTGATTTATATCTGAGATTTTAACTGATTTAGGGTATGATAAAACTTAGACAATTTTTATCGTAAAGAATCATGGACTTTTGGAAATCAATTAGATCAATAAGGATTAACATGGTATGGACAGGAGTGTAGGTATTGTGGTGGGTATATGATTTACTGATGATAATATCAATGAGAACAATTTTTATAAGTAAAAAATTAATGCACTTGAATCAGATAGATCAATAGATCAATTAGCATCACGGAAGGGGTGAGGAGGGTAAGTTTGATTTTTTGATTTAATGTGATTTAACTGCTTTAGGGTATGTAAAAACAGTTTTTTTTAGTAAAATGAAACATAAAAAAAGAATTTAAAAATTTATTTATATTTATTATCTATATTTATTTACTTTATTTATTTTTATTTCATTTTTCTTTAGTAATACATTTAAATTTATTTTATAGTAATTATATTTCGAGAAATCTATTTTATGAAAATAATATACATAATATATATTAAGCTAAAAGTTCTTAATTAAAATTGTTTATATCATTATACAACAAAATTTTATTACATCAAATCTATCTTCACTCAGTCACCGGAGTACTATTATTAGCACTGGTGCCATGACGATCCAATACTATCCTACTTACCTCTGAGTCCCAGACTTCACTTTCCAACACTCTTATCCTTCCTTAATTCCTAACCTTAGCTATTATATATATACCTCTATCCTTCCTCCTTCGGCTCATCTGTATCTTGGCTAATCACTTACTGAGTGCTTTTTATTTTCAGATCCGGACCTACCTATATGCATCAATTGGGAACGCGACTATGACACCTACTACCTGGCACTTATAATCATCATATTGATGATTTAACGAGATTTATCTATAATCATATATTATAAGTGACACTCAAGTATCGTTGTTACTACGAATGTTTATTCAGTCATCAAACTAGAGTAACCTATGAGAGCTCAACACCGTAGGTGCCGATGCCACTATAGTCTAATATATATACAATACTTCTTTTAAGAAAATTTACAACATCTGTATCTCATATCACCAATTCTTCGCCTTCTATACGTAAACATGTCGAATTTTTTTAGATATAGTGGATTGGCCCATACCCATTTCAGGGACCACTAGGGTAAGTAACATCGTTCTACGTAAGAGTGATACGTACCTAATTCTAAATCACCCCACCTTCATCTATATTTAAACATCATACGTCACGAATGATAACTCTAAACCTACTAAGTTAAGATATTTATATATATATCGGAACCAGAGTGCTGAGCGGGAGACTCAGAGGTAAGTACTCAATAAATCTAGCTATCACTAAGTATAGTAGTAAGTGTCATGGAAGTCGAGTAATTATTTCGATATCATAAACGTATTACCACTATTCAGAATACGAATATATTCATTGATACGGCACGGAGCGGAGTCGTGAGCCGAGCAGTCGGAGCCGGTAAGACTCGAGACGTAGAGTACGGATGTCAGTAGATGATCCAGGTGTACGTAATATATAAAACTAGTAATTCCTAGTAACAGGAATATCGTTTCTATGATTTTATCGAGACATACAGAAATTGAATTCCTTCGTTAGGAATTACTACTCATAATAATTAAACATATAATAATAATATAATAAATATATATATTAGTTAATATAATATAATAATAATAATAATATAATTATTAAAATAAATTATATATAAATAATAAGTAATAATAATATAATAATAATAATAATAATAGTAGCTGATGCAGTTATAATAGCTGATAGTGTTATCGTAACGGAGATGAGGTACGATTGGCCCGATCTTGCGTTAGGCCTAACTAGAGCTCGGAATTGGAAGCGTCAAAAACGGCACGTAAAAAACCCGATTATTTCTTCTCTCCAAATTCTCTGGTCGGGGAGGCTATCACCCTATATACTTATACTCTAGTCGAACTTTGAAAACTCGCCAGTAAATTCAGTTTTATACATCATCCAATAAGAATCTATATTAACAATAGTTATCATTAGTACAACGAATTAGCTTACTTATCTGATTTTCTGAGAAAATTACGCCTGCCTATACTTATATTAACGAGACTGTATCCCATAACTATATTTATATATATTAATAATATTATATATAATTAATTATATATATATATATATATATATATATTTATATATATTATATATTTATCATTATATATAATATAATATATATAATGTATAATATTATTGTTATATAATATTATATTAATATTTTAATTAATAGACTAATAAATGAATATATAATATATAATATATATTATCATTTATATATAATAAAGATAATAACATATTATATATATATAATTAATATATATATATATATTTATATATAATATAATATATTAATATAAATAATATATAATATATATTATATATAATATAATATATATATATTAATATTATAATATATATATATATTAATTCGTAACCGGTACCAAGAATAATATATCGAGTGATAGGACCGCGAATGATGATGAAATAAATAACCAACTAGAAGGAATGAGATGAATTGAAAGACTTAGAGACCATAATGGAAGCAGTGTTTTCTTTAGACACGTATGATAAAAATATCTGATATAGAGTTCATAGAAACAATGAGAGTCCATGAAAATGTGGTATTCTGGTAAATAAGATCACTAATGCATATAATTAGAGTCGCTTAATGCTAGCTCTTGTCAAGAAGTTGCGATTTGAGAGAGAGTATGGTAATGTACGAGATGGAAATGAATAGAGAGTGTTGTTGCTTTAAGTACTCCAATTATCGTGACATATTCCTAGATTTGGACATATAAAAAATCTTTTTACAAATTTCAGGTATAAATGGTATTTGTATTAGTATCAAAATTATTATATTATATATATACCATTTAAGGTTAATTAATCTATTATTGTAAATACAAGTTAGAGAGTGGAGAGGTGAGAGCTTAATACATAAAATATTATACTAATAATTATTATTATTTTTCGGTAGAAATATATATATGTTATATATAAATAGATAATAATTTCCTATTACATTATAAACTCCTTATCACTTATATCACCCCTATGATAACGAGAAGAGATTTTAACTTGCCGAAACAAGTTAAGTAGAAGATCATAAGTCGAAAAGGCAAGAAAACGAAAACCATGTCCTTACTTAACAATATAAAGTCCATAAACCATTCCTCCTCATTTCCTAAACTATTATTACCAACTCATTTCCTAAAACCAGTAACCCCTGCATGTGTGCAGGCGTATAAGGCTAGCAACCGTTCCGTCGAGGCGAAAATTTATGACTCTTGGGCTTGCGACGCAAGCCGGCGACTATCCCCGATTCACGTGAGTTGTCTCGTCAATGATGTGTTCTTAATCCCATATGCCAGGCTGCCCACACATCCATACACCACTCGCCTCCCTCACAAACGATATTCGACACCATTTCTTCTAAGTTTAATAGCTATACTTTTCTACAATATATTTCTTTCTACACCATCTTCTCTTCGACTTAATTCCGCCTTTTTCATCGGGGCTCCCAGCGGCTAGAGTTCCAGCCCGCTCACCAATAAACATGCCGCTATCCAAGTCCAACTAATCCATATCATTTGGCCGATAGTTTCCAAACCATTCTTAAATCGCACCTCTCATATATGCCTCCCTTCTATCTATTAAGCTTTTTCATTCACTATGATTCACGTAAGAATCGCTAACTCGTTCTTTGGTCCGGTCGATGTATTTAATTTGTAATTCTTCATCAATACTAATTAACACGTATCCATTCAACTATTATCACCCTATCTACTGAGTGTACCCAACTAAGACCTCTAACTCAGCTCTCACAGCTCAATCTACCACGAGCTAGAGTCAATTAAACTTGTAAGATACATTAATAGTCATAACCAATTAAAGTATAAAAACATCAAATATTCAGTATTGGAAACTACTAGTGCATTCAAGACTAAGTCCCATTTGTACCTATTTACGGGGAATTTAATTATCACCAGTTACGACTTCCATATCAATTTACACAATCAAATCTATCCTACATATATACTGTGCAATTAATTCGTTCCTTTATATCTATTATTTAACGAAAATGTTGTAACAATTTTAAGATACCTTTACGGATACTTGTTACCATAATAGATTCATACATCCAACTATAGATATTACATAATCCTGGGACTACTCCTCACCTCAAGCACACCTACCTACCATTAACCTATCATACTCTTAATACTATATATTATATATTTCAAATCCTCCATTTAAAGCACCTCACTGTCAAATCACCTTCTGCAATCTCCATCTCCAATCTTAGTTCAGATTCACGTCACATACTAACAAAATCAAAATTATACAGCGTATATAAGTCAAGGTTAACCACTCCATCAATATATATATATAATATAATATATAATATATACTGTCCATTCAACCATCAGTCCCTAAAACATCCTTCACTCACTGCCCACCCCTACCTCTAATTCTTTTATTATCCTTCCCATATAGAATTAAATAATCGTTGGAGAGACATTATTAAGTACTATATAACATTTATATCACTCTTATAGCCATTATTCACTATTAATATTAACACAATATTTCACATTTCACCATTTACCATTTATTCTTTACAGCAAAGCTTATATGTTCCCACTATACATACATACTTTTGATTTCATAATCTTATTCTAACACCTATATAATATATGCCTACTAATTAGAGCTTCTTTGTTTAAATATATATCTCTTAGTTCAAGTATATAATTATTCATATTAATATAACAACTACACAAAATTTCATTTGTTTATTTATTCATTACACACATAATTAACTATATACACTAATATTAATATAATATATATATTTATATATTGATTTGTGTTATATGTTGATTGATGTAGTGTGTATTGTAAGTTAGTTAATAGTAGTAATATATATATAGTCAGAAAAAATTCATGCTTTACTAGGTAGGATAGTAATATATGATAGCACTATTTTATGATTATAGATATATCTATATATATACACAATTCCAGAAGATTTATGAAGTAGCTTATTTCATTCCTTTAGTGGTTTTGAATTTAACTTGTTATATAATATTATATATATAATTATAATATTATAATTATAATTATTATATATATAGTATATATAAGCTAGCCATAATAATTAATGATTAGAGATGAAGTATACCTCTTCAATTTATATATTCCTTCTAGATTTAAAAATATATATACAATTATATAATATATAATATATTATATATATATATATATATATATATATATATATAATATTAAGAGGTAGGAAGAGAGATGAGTAAGAGCAGACGAGGATGAGTAGAGAGAGAAAACACGACGAAATAAGTGTTTACCAACGATTCATACAAGGTAGTCGAGATCTCCTTTTTAAAAACCAACTATTGGTATATTCCATACAAGTAATTGAAATGGAACTATGCAGTATCACACTATTAGAGCTCGAGTTTGATTGGAAGTAAAATTAGGTAGACAGTATGACCTATAGAGATAAAGTAATTATATCGTTTAACACAACCTCTACTCCTCATCATCTCTCTATTACTTCTATTCTTCCATCTAAATCTATTACCATTCACTCCTCCCTACCCTATGCTGAGGTTTTATATCACTACCTAATTTGAATTGGTTACTATATCAGAACTAAGTATATATATATCGCTAGCCGCTACCATATAAGTAAAACTAAATGCATAATATAATATTCGGTTTCGTAAGCAATCATAGTTGAGCCTACTGTATATGTAATGTTACGCTATTTTATAAGAATTAGGTCAATATAAAAGCTATGATATTTTCAATATAAGGTGTTACTTATTATCACAATTATGCTTTACCTTTTCGTATTACTCTTTTTACTTGTTACTATATCAACTTTTAAATTTTATCAAATGGTACTATTTTATGTATAGTATACAATAAAATAGGTTCATATCACATATATATATATAATAATATATATATATGACTGCATTGACAGAGGAGATCCCTGAGGATGCTGTAAATTTATATAAAATATTTAGAGAAATTCAAATAGTTACAATAAGTAATATGATATTATATATGTTTTATACCCTACTTAATATTTTACTTATATTTTGTGTTTTCAAACATGTATTTCATGAAATTTAAATATATTGAATTGAATTAGTGTGTTCATCTAAGTTGAGTGATTGAATGCTGCAATAATCTGATCAAACGTATAAAAGATTTCTTCCCTTATATTTTAAAATTTATTATAATTAAATTTATTTAACTTATATAGATATTTTAGTAATATATTTAAGTATATTAATGAATAATATTATTATTATTATATTATTAATTATTATTATTATATTATTAATTATTATTATTATTATTATTAAAATTAGAATTATCCTTATTGGATTTTTTATTTTATTTTTTATTAATAAATCAGGACAATTTATATAACATTATTGGATAGTAAACGAAATGTTTCATAACCAAATAGGATGCTGATGTCACATTGTATCTATTGAAATATGATTCTTAGTCGTAATGTTATACATAAGCAAGATCAATATAAATAAAAATGTCATGATAAATAAGATCAGTCATATAAATAAGAATCAGTTAGAAAATTTACTTAATTTGATGCATTAAATCTATACTATATTATCTGGAAGATTCACCAAGAAAGGAGGGGTCTGGTTAAAGCATTAAAAATAATGAAAAATTATAAAATCCATTAATTATAATATCATTTCTTATTTGTATTCCTGTTACATTTATTGACATTATATATCAGATTTTAGTGAATGAATTAAGAATTAAAGACTAATGGGAGGAGATAAGGAAATGTTACTTTCTTCTAATTGGTCAAAATAATTTCTCTATTAATTCAAAACATGCGAATATTCACTTTCTTAATCTTTTTGTTTATATTCATTCTTAGTAGAAATATAAAAAACATATATACTATATATCATGAATAAAATATAGAAAAGAGTGTAGAGATATTAGCAATATGTCGTTATAATTAAATTGAGCTATGTACACTTTTATTTGGTTTGTAATGTTAAAAATCCAATCCTCTAATGACTTTTTTACCAACTGCGGTTATTCTTAATCCCATCTTCAGGTTAAGATATTTTTTTTCATTCTCTAATATTTAATTCTTATGAATTATATATAAATATTGGTATATAAATTATATAATATACCTGTTAAACAACTTTTTATTAAATTACAATATTGAATCTCCTAACTATAGAATGATTTTCTTCAAATAACATTGGTTATATTTGTAATTTTATAAATAAGTATAATTATTAGTTTGTAGTATTAATACTTATTTTAAATAGTGAAATTAAATATTTCGCCTAAAATTTGCTTATATAGGTGATATAACAATCAGACAATTATAGGTATTTTGCATGCAGATATAACAATTAATGGCTAATAGTGGAATTTAATATTTTTAGTATTTAATTCAACTAATAATATTTATAATTTTCTTTTTGTGAATCAAGTTTTTTGTTATAAGCCTCGAGAAAGTTACTCAGATATAAATAATGCTATTATATATTCTATAACTTGAATAATATTTAAATTATAAGCGATTATTTAATAATTATATAGTGTATAGTAAAGAAATATATCAATTTATTAAACCCTTGTAGTATTAAATAGTA
>JABUQX010006906.1:32500-36356 GCA_015478945.1 Trachelipus rathkii
CTATTATAATTTATTTAAACTTATTAATATATAAAGGTTATTTTATCTTATCATTTTAAATATTATCATATTCACTTAATTACATAGTTTAATATATATTATATTATATAATTACTAATATATTTATGTTATAAGGGAATTTATTAGATATATAATTATATTATAATAATTATATATATTATAATTATATATATTATTATAAATATTATAAACATATTATATATATTAATATATATATTTATTATAATTAATATATAATATTATTTATATATATAATTATATTTATCTATTATAGTTTCATATCATGAATTCTATCGTATATATTATATAATATATATATACATATATACTCTATAATATTTAATGATATAATTAAATCAAATATTATAATTATAAATAGTTATTGAATATAATAAAACATTTATGTGTAAATTGTTAGATACTATATATCTATTAATATACATATATTATATATTATTATCTATAATTTATTATTGTTATTTTATTATATTATTAATATATATATATTAATTTATATTATATATATATTATATTCTGTATAATAATCTTATTAATATATTATTAATATATATATCACATTATATATTATATTAATATCTTATTTATTATATAATATATATTATATATTTATCTATATAAATATGTTATATTACTTATATATATTATTATTTATATATATTAATTTTTAATATTATTATATTATATTATCTTTCCATATTCAAACAGTATCATCACCACGAATTATAATTGTAACTAGTAAACAAACTACAAATAGATGTTATAAGTGATTCTCATTGCTTTATTTATTTTCTACAAATTATCATTTTTTGAGCGTCTTTTCTTATTACTTCCCTTATAGGCCTAAAGATGGGAAAGAGAAAAACTATTTAATCCAACAAGGCATGCTTCTTAAAAAAATATTGATGAGGACTACTTTAAGAGCAACTAAATTATTATGTAATAAGAGGAACTTCTGTCTACGCAATAAGTGGAAAAATATTTTATAAATTTAATAAGTATGATCCAACATATTTTCATTTGCGGCTTCAGGCTTCAATAATTTTGACGGTTCTTTTATAATTGATTGTGGGCCCATAAATATTCGTTGACTAATTGTTATATATATTACTTCTTTATAATATATATATTTATTATATTTTTATAATTGATTTTAATATCTTATTATTATTTATATATATATATTATACCATATTAATTTATTATCGTATTGTATTAATTTAGTAATGATAATATTATAATATATTATTAATATTTTATTTATTATAATTATGTAATAATTATATATATTATAATAGTTGAACATATTTATTTTTTATGTTAACTCTATCATTTAGGAGTTATATGCTTATATTATTCATTATCATTTTTATTATTATTGATTAATTTTCTTATGCTTTCATAAATATTATTATTCATTAACAATATATTTATATATTATTTATCAATATTGTATTAATATTATATTAATATATACGTTTATTAATAATACTATTATTAGTATTAAACATAATTATATTAATTATATTTAATATCATTATTGGATATCAATATATTATATTAATATAAATATTATATAATTACTCAATTAATAGTTTTTATTATATATTTAATTATTATTATGTATATATTTATATAATATTAGTTAATAATGATTATATATCATATTATAGGTTTTTACACTTAATCTTTCAATAAGCCTAATTTATATCCCCCTCTATATGTGGGGTTAGGCCCAAGTTGTTTTCTAGAAGCCACAAATGAAAGTCTGAATACATAGTTTAATTCGAAATTTTTATAACATTCTTAACCGATTACATTATTAATAAAAAGAAATATTGTTTCTAAAAAATATATTAAATTTTTTTTTACAGTTAAGACGTAAACTGGTATGTAAAATTTTTCTAAGGAAATACAATGCTAAATAATTACAAATACAACTTGTTTCTCCTACTTCTAAAACCCTCTTACCATCCCCAATGCTACGACCACTTAAAGTTAGAGCAACCCTTAATCAGGGCAAAAATATATCTCAAGGGTTCATCTGTCAAATTGTATAGGTGTTCTATCAAATTGGAACCCAAGCCTCAACAGCCATACGTTCCCCATCATTCAGAACTCATCCTCCATTTATTCACTTCATCTATTTTGATACTGAAATTGTCAATTTCCTGTCAGTGTTGCCAAATTTACATTTCAATTTCCCTTTGTGGAAATCCCTCTTTTACTTCTGTGCAGATACCATCAATCGCCCTTTTATTCGTTGTTTCATCCCATAACCGATCGATTCGCAGCAACAGACACTACTCACTGCAATGTAATGCACTTAACACGGTCCGCATGCGTGTCATCCATCCATATCTTCTCTCCTCAGTTGTGAGTGTCCCAATTACTATTCTATTAATCCATCCCGATTCCATTTTATTACTTTATTTTGTTTGTGCCATTTTAACCAGCTATCGTTTTCTGTTGGCTAAGCAACAATTGCCTCTAATACCGTTCATTCTCATTTTACCATTTTCTAATCACAATAACACTTTCTTCTATATTGTCGAGAGCCTCGAATAGAATGATTACACGCAATTTCTTGATAAACTTTCAGGTTTTATTATCCTCTTATTCCCAATAATATGGTTATTCCAATATCTTATATAATTCTATATTCACCGCCGCACCAGGAATATCAACATACCTCATAACAAGAATTCCAGTCCTTCAATTTTCCACTCTAAGTGACTGTCCCCTCTGTTTGCATTTCACTCCAAGGACTTATTGGAACAGGTTCGCTCATTTCGCATCATCTCGCGACATGGCTAAATCCTCCAATTCCGCTTCCGACATTTAAGTTCCATTACACTCTGCATCATCCGTTCTCTCCCTCTAGCCTCTGCTATTTCTAATCTAAGCTGTCGAAATTACTAAAGTTCTATGAGAACTTATTTCTGAATCAGTTTCCTCAGGCCCATGTATATTTGTTCCATTATTGCATCATCATCGCAACTATTAATATTTTCTACACACCAGTCGAACCCTCCCCTCATCCTCGCGCATCAGAACACTAAATTATACTACTGACTCTAGTCCTGACCTGTTTGCTTGGCCTGTCATAATTTTTAGCTCTTATTGCCTGCCTTTACTTTCTTAAACTGTTTTGTTCAAAACCCCATATATAATTTTTTTTAGCACAACTCTGACAAATTCTTCCTCATATTACCAGTTTATCTCTCAAACTTAATCATTCCTGAGATGGCGCATCCATCAAAAGCAAAATTTTTCATCAGCGTATATCACTAAGCCACGAAAGCACCCGGGCTCAATCTCTCAACTTCCTTATTCTCTTCCCTATATTATCAGCTATCCCTTCTCACATTCTATTTAATTTCCTTTTCATTCCAAATTCCATCTCTCAATAGTGAATTAAATAGGCCGCAAAATTCAAGATAAGAAATTAAATGAATTGTAATAATATCCTTCTGTCCTTCACTCCACATATTAATACTTTAGGCGACATTTCATGGCTCCCTAGTTTGGCGCATTTATTCTTATCACAAGCCTTTCAGTCTTTACAGATATACTATCTCATATCGCTCACTTCCGTTCATCTACCACATTATGCAATAAACACCTGTGCATTTTTTAATGAGCTTCGCCTATTAAATTTCCTGTTCTTTTTTACGTCCTATACTACAAATTTGACACCTCTAAAATACAATTTTATTTTTTTTCCATTTACATTTATTTTGATTTGCCCTTCAAATTTAATAATTTACTTCACACACAGATCAGCGTAGCCACTTACTAAATGCACTTCGTTCTT
>JABUQX010006907.1:2500-12500 GCA_015478945.1 Trachelipus rathkii
AGAACTAATTTTTTGAGAACTAAATTTTTTTGAGAACCTAATTTTTTGAGAACCACTAATTTTTTGAGAACCCTAATTTTTTTGAGAACCCTATTTTTTGAGAAACTAATTTTTTGAGAACCCTATTTTTTTTGAGAACCTAATTTTTTTTGGCAACCCTAATTTTTTGGCAACTCTAATTTTTTTTGGGAACCCTAATTTTTGGCACCTCTTCGAAGAAGGGGTGCGCCAGACGGTTGAGCAACCGTTGTACGTATTACCCCCCTATTTTACGCCCTAATTTTTTTCGACCGTGGTCATTTGCCCCCGGTAATTTTTGATCTTCCTTTAGGGGCTTAGCCATTTTTTGATGTTTTTACCTTGTTTGACCATGATATTTCGGCTTGACCTTGCATATACCGTGGGTCAAATTTGACCACGGTAATTTTTTGTCCCTCCTTAGGGACTTTGCCCTTTTTTGATGTCTTAAACTTGTTTGACCATGATATTTCAGCTTGTCCCTGTCTATACATGGGTCAATTTTGACCACGCTAACTTGATGGCTTTGGTGGTTCCCAATCACCGTAAGAAGTACACGTAGGGAAGATGTTCTTATTAGTGTTCAATGAGTATTAGATGAGTGCCAGGTAGTGCCAGGTGAGTGCCAAGTGGGTGCCAATGAGTGCCAATGAGTGCCAAGTGAGTGCCAATGAGTGCCAGTGAGTGCCAAATAGTGCAAGTGAGTGCCACATAGTGCAACTGAGTGGTGCCACTTTTTCAAGCCTTTTCTAGCCTCCCCTGAGCCTAGAATAGCCCTAATATGGGTGTCTACCCCTAGTTTATAAGGTATGAGGAATCGATTGGTGTATATTACAAGTTGCTAGATGCTTCCTACTATGAGTTAGTAATTTTTCTACACTTATAGGCCTATATATCATTATATATTATATCAACTATGACACTTATACACAATTCACTATGACACTTATAAACACTAGGACACTTATAAGCACTCACTTGCCATAGGCACTTACATTAAAACCATATGACACTTACATTAAACATATAGCTTACATCACACCATCACATACAGAACACCTTCACTAACTCACCACTCGATACTTTTGATGCCTCAACTTTGATGCCTAACTTTATGCCTCAGCATTAATGCATCAGCATTAATGCTAACTTTGATGCTGATGCTAACTTTGTATGTCTCAACTTTGATGCTCAGCATTAATGCTCAGCATTGATGCCCCAACTTTGTGCCTCCACTTTGATGCTCAACTTTGAAGGTTCATACTTTGATATCATTTTAATGAAGTCATCTTTGAAGACATTTCTATTGATGATTCATCTTTGATGAAATATCTTTGATGGCTCATCTCTACGTCACATTAAAGAACAGAGTTAATATTAACTGCTTCCCTAGGTTATAAGCGTACCATCAGGGGCCGCATGCGCCTCCGCGTGAAGTCCACGAACCCGCACCCAGCGTGGCGACCGCCGTTCCGCGCGCGAGCGCCCGAGCGCGAATTTCCGCGTACCCGCCGCCGCGAGCGGCCCGCAGGCGTATATTTCCCGCGGTTTCCCGCCGCCTGCGTGCGCGCCGCAGGCGCATATATTCGCTAAATGAAAATAATATATATATAATACTATACAGTCATCATTTTTTATTTCATACTTAAACTTTTCAAAGAATTTGTTTTCAAATATACTATGAATCCTTCATTTTTTATTTCATTACTTAAACATTTTTCATTAAAAACATTTGCGCGAAAACCTAAAACTGAAACTCATTACAGACCTATTATTTAACAATATTATTTATTAACATTATTTTTCTTTTATACTTTTTTTACTTAATACTTTTTTATTTATATTTTTAATTTGTATGTAAGAAGAAAAAATGCAGAGTGTCTGATATATAAACATTTTTTTTACTACAAATTGTACGAAATTTTATTAAAAACATAAACTTTACATACTTTAAAGAAGCAAAAAATCAGTAAATCAATAGAGGTGTGACTAACACACCAAGGGGGTATTAGTATGCTTTTTTTTACTGTTTTACTGCTTTAACTCATGGTTTACTGCTTTAACTCATATGTTTTACTGCTTTACTCACATATTTATTAACATTACAGATCTTAAAGCAGTATAAGTAAATCAATAGAGGGGTGACCTAGCAACATAGGGCTTAGTATGGCTTTTGTTTTACTGCTTTAATGCTTTAAAAAACTTTCTGCTTTACTGCTTTAACTCATATGTTTTACTGCTTTTAACTCATATATTTATTACATTACATACGCCTTAAAGCAGTAAATCAGTTAAATCAATAGAGGTGTTACATAAGGGATTAGTTACGCTTCTTGTTTTACTGATTTACTGCTTTACTTCTTTAACTCTTTAACTCATGTTTAACTGCTTTAACTTTCTGCTTTAACTCATATATTTCTAATTTTTACTGCTTTAATCATATATTTATTAACATTAAATAACTAAAGCTGAAAATTCGTCTATCCATGGAGCTACTCTTTAATCTACAGTAGCTTTTGTTTTAATCTCACCATACTGGCTTTAACTTTCTCTGCTTACTGCTTTAATTTCTGCCTTTAATGCTTTACTTTCTGCTTTACTGTTTTACTATACTGCTTTGCTGTTTTAACTCATATATTTATTAACATTAGTTTTTTATTTTGTTTTAATATTTTTTATTTATTTTATTAATTATTTTATTTATTTTAATTTTTTTAATTATTTATTTTATATTTTTTATTTTTATTATTTTTTTTATGTTTTTTATTTTGTTTTAATATTTTTACTAACTTTATTATATTTTTATTTTTTTTATTATTTTTTATATTATTTTTATTATTTTTATTATTATTATCTTTTTATTTTTATTTTTAGTGTATGATGGCTTCACGTGGCTGTATTTACGACACACATCACCTATGACCTTATACACACATTCACTATGACACTTACATTTAGCCATAGACACTTCATAGACACTGACATTTACACTTATACACATACAAACACACCACAACAACACACACACACACCACACACACTTACACTTATACACATTCACTATGAACTTATACACACATTACTATGACACGTTCCTTTATGCCATAGACGCTTCTTTCCACACATCGACATACAAACACACACAACACACACAGCCACACACAACCACCTCACACGAGATTTACTTACAACTCCACACCATTTACTTAACACGTCGATTTCTTACACATATAACGGTATAATTTTATTAAAACATTATTTAATTAAACCGACATTTATATTACCATTCAAATTATACTAAAATTATGTAAAGTTTCTTAAATTCTCTATAATAATAATGCATTATCGTTTGAACAAGAATTTATTATTAACTGTTAATACTTTTTGTTTATATTTTTATAACTATCAATTTTAAAATAAATTTACTTAAATTTTAATGAAATTTTTATTAACCATATATTTTACGTAGCTTAAAGCAATAAATCAGTAAGGTAAGCCCCTAGCACCACACCAAGCTATGGCACGTTTTGTTCTATTGACTTTCCTGGTTTACATCATCTTTAGCCATGTAATAAGTATAAAATACAAAATAAGTTTTCTCTGCTAACTACCGTATTTTTATTAAAATTTTCTAAGTTCTTAATTTAAAATACATTAGTTCACTTACATTTAATATTATTCGCTCGAGTTAACCTAAATAATATTTCAAGTTTTTAAAATAATTCGATTTTCTTTATTTTATTATTATTATCCTATGTACATTGACAAGCCATCACGAGAAAACACAACAACGCACACTCCAGATACGGAACTGACCTCTCTCTGTAAATTTACGATAAGATGTATTGGAGTTAATTTGTAGAATGTTGTGACGATTGGTATCAATAGAATGATTAAGGGACGATCTGTGTTTGACCAATGCTGAATTCTGGTTATCTGTGGAGAGGTCGTATTTATGTTGATTAATACGCCTTTTTAGGTCAACTGTTTCCCCTATATAGGTAGATTAACATTGATTGCATTCAATATTGTATGTGCAGAAAATGAACACATGCTGGATCGGTAGAAAATCCTTTAGCAGGTAAGACGGAAATGTTTACCTTTCTTGTGAGTGGCCGGAGTAATCCTTATCTCTATATACCTCGTATGTGATTGGTCGAGAACTATTTTATCGCTTTTTGGTTTACGTATGTAAGAAACATGTTTTTATATCTGAACTTACTCTGATTGGCTGAAAATTATATTTGAGCAGGTGGATGTTTTAGACCCAAACTCATTTTAAAATCATATTCGTTTTGGCTGTTAAGCGGTGCACAAGTTCTCTGATTTGTAATAAAGGTGCTCTATTTTCACTAAGTGTATATCATGAATCACCTTAACAAGTATACCTCAATACAGGACATTGTCCAGTGGGAAATCAAGATCCCAGGAAGTAGGGTTTCATTCTTATATAAAAGAAAACCCGATGGATTTGAATTTTTCAAGTGTGCTACCCAATCACCCTGTTATAATACAAAGCGTATTTTCATGAGACCAAATGAATTACTTTGTATATGTAATTACGCTGAAGAGTGGCTTACAGAATACTTTAAACCAAGCTCAGCTTTAAACTGGACCGAAACAGTTATTAACCTGTGTGAAGAAACCAGCGATAAGCAACTTACTCTAGCATTTTATAAACATCAGAATATAATCAGTTTGGAAGTCAGATTATGGAAGAGAAATAATGAAACAACAATATTTGAACCTACATCCTTTGGATTCTACATTTCAGGCCTAGCGCAGCTGAAATATATGTTAGAGGTACGTAAGCGAATGTTAATGCATATGAAGAAGACATGTATGTTATCTAATTACGTAACCGTAATTCATTACATGTTATACCAAGAATACTAAGAAACCATGATTGATGATCCTACGCACATCATCGATCGCTTCCTAAGTTTTATAGACGTACAGAAATTCATTTATCTATTGGAAACAATGGCAAGAAAGAATTACAGACGGAAGTGCGAATGAGAAAAAGCGAGATATCTGAGCGGGAATTTTACGTATGTGTTAATGAATGTATTAATAGACCGAAATCTATCACGATAATGTATAAATGATTGGCATATTTGCAAAGATTTAGAGAATTTTAATATAAAATAATCATAAACATTATGTGTAAAATGTATGTGGAAGTGTTATATTTAATAATATTCATGTATTATATTTAATGTGAACCTTATATATATATATATATATATTTATATATTATATTATATAATTATATATTATATATATATATATTATTATATATATATATTTTTTATATAATTATTATATATATATATAAATTGATATTTGATATATGATTATTAAATTTCTAATTGTATAGTAAAGCTATTATACTTATTTTTACTTTCTTAATAAATTTTACATGTATGGTTAGAGTTTTAAATTAAACGGAACCCAGGTCAGGATATGAAAAAAACTGTTTTTTACATACGTAAAACCAAAAAGCGATAAATTAATTCTCGACAATTACATACGAGGTCATATAGAGCTAAGGATTACTCCGTCCACTCACAAGAAAGGTAAACATTTCCTTCTTAACTGCTTAAAGGATCTTACCGATCCGGCATGTTTCGGGTTACAGATTATTTATAAATAATAATAATAACTTGATTTCTCGAATCTTGTCTATACTGGAATTACGCTTATTGACCTGGTATTGGATTAAATCAGCCTGGGTACAAAAAGGCTTTCCTAAAATTTAGGCTAAATTAAGCCTAACATGTTATTGCACCACATTTTACGATAAAAAAGGTCAGGTTTGAATATTTTTGACCTGGAATTAGTCTAATCCCCCGGGCTCAAAAGGATTATCGTAATTTTACAGAGAGGTCAGTTTCGTATCTGTAGGAGTGCGGGTTGTTGTGTTTTCTTGTGAGTGTCAATGTACATAGATAATAATAATAATATAAGAAAACTCCGAATTATTTAACTTTGAAATATTTTTAGTTAACATCGCGCGAATAATATAAATGTAAGTGATAATTGTTATTTTTAAATAAGCACTTAGAAAGATTTTAATAAAATAAATGTTATGTTGCAGAGAAGAATTATTTTGTTTATTTTTTACTTTAATGGCTAAGATGATGTAAACAAAAAGTAAAGTCAATAGAACAAACGTGGCATAGTTGGTGTAGAGGGTGCTAGGGTGACTTACTGATTTATTGCTTTAAGGTACGTAAAAATATATGTTTTAATAAAATTTCATAAAATTTTAGTAAAAGTTATTTTAAAAACTTGATAGTTATAAATTTATAAACAAAAAGTACAGTTAATAATAAACTCTTTGTTCAAAGATAATGATTTGTATTTATTATAGAAGTTTTAGAAACTTTGAAATAATTTTAGTTATATTTGAATGAGTAATATATATGTACGTGTTTTAATTAAAAACATAAATGTTTTATAAATTATAAACGTTATACTGTGTAAGTAATCGACGTGTGTAAGTAATGTGTGTGTGAGTGTAAGTAATCTGTGTGTGTGTGTGGTGTGTGGTGTGTGTGTGTGTGTGTGTGTTGTGTGTGTGTGTGTTTGTATGTGTTTATACATGTAAGTGTTTATGGCTAAATGTAAGTGTCATAGTGATTGTGTATAAGTGTCATAGTGATGTGTGTATAAGTGTAGTGTGTGTGTGTGTGTGTGTGGTTTGTTACATTTGTCTGTGCGTGTGAGTATACAGTTGTGTAAGTGTGAGCATGTGTAAGTGTAAACTGTAAGTATATTTTGTTAAAAGTAGTAAAATAGTTAATGTGTGTATAAGTGTCATAGTGAATGTGTGTTCTAATAATAACAATAGGCCATGAGTAAATAACACTACGTTTAATAATAAAAATAAAAAAAAATAAAAAAATAATAATAAAATAAAATTATAAAAATAATAAAATAATAATAAATAAATAAAAATAATAATAATAAATAACAAGTATTAAAACAAATAAAAAACATAAAAATCTAATTCTTAAATAATAAAAATAATAAAAAATAACTAATAAAAATATAAAATAATAAAAATAAATAAAAATAATAATAAAATAAATAAAAAGTATTAAAACAAAATAAAAAACATAATGTTAATAAATATATGAGTTAAAACAGTAAAACATATGAGTTAAAGCAGTAAAGCAGAAAGTTGAAGCAGTAAAGCAGAAAGTTAAAGCGTAAAGGAAGTTTAAAGCAGTAAGAGTAAAGGCAGTAAACAAAGCGTACTAATCCTTAGGTAACACTATCTTGATTTAACTGATTTACTGCTTTTAAGGTATGTCAATGTTAATAATATATGAGTTTAAGCAGTAAAACATATAGTTAAAGCAAAAACAGAAAGTTAAAGCAGTAAAGCAGAAAGTTAAGCAGTAAGAGAAAGTTAAAGCGTAAAGCAGTACAAAAAAAGCGTACTAATCCTAGGTACACCTCTATTGATTTACTGATTTACTGCTTTAAGGTATGTAATGTTAATAAATATGTGAGTTAAAGCAGTGAAACATATGAGTTAAGAGTAAAGAGAAAGTTAAAGCATAAAGCGTAAACCAAAGCATAACTAAAGCCTATGTTGCTAGGTACCCCTCTATTGATTTACTGTTTACTGCTTTAAGGTATGAAGTAAAACATATGAGTTAAAAGCAGTAAAACATATGATTTAAAAGCAGTAAAACATGAGTTAAAGCAGTAAAACAGTAAAAAAAAAGCCTACTAATCCCTTTGTTAGGTCAACCTCATTGATTTACTGATTACTGCTTTAAGGTTATGTAAAGTTTATGTTTTAATAAAATTTCGTACCAATTGTAGTAAATAAAATGTTTATATATCAGACACTTTGATTTTTTTCTTCTTAATACAATTTTAAAAATTTATAAATTAAAAAGTATTAAGTAAAAAGTATTAAGTAAAAATAATGTTAATAAATATATTGTTTAAATAAAGGTCTGTAATGAGTTCAAGTTTTGAGGTTCGCGCAAATGTTTTTTAATAAAAAATGTTTTAATATTTGACAAAAATTGAATTGATTCATAGTATATTTGAAAAGAAAAATTCTTTGAAATGTTTAAGTATGAATAAAAATGAATGACTATAGTATATATATATTTTTCATTAGGGCGGGATATTGGCGCTGCGGGCGCCACGCGGCGGGCGGGAAGGGATATAGCGCTGCGGGCGCTCGCGGCGGGCGGGTACGCGGAACATTTGCGCCTGGCGGGCGCTCGCGGCCGGGCGGGAAGCGGCGCGGTTCCATTGCGGGTGCGGGTTCGTGGGACTTCAACGCGGAGGCGCATGCGCGCTGATGGTAACGCTTATGAAATAGGGAAGGCATTATAATTACCTCTGTTCTTTAATGTGAGCGTAGAGATGAGCATCAAGATGATTTCATCAAAGATGAATCATCAATATAAATGGTCTCAAAGATGACGGCATCAAAGTGAGTCATCAAGATGACTTACAAAGTTGAGGCATCAAAGTTGAGGCTCAAAGTTGGGGCATCATGCTGAGGCAATTAATGCTTGGGCATCATAAGTTGAGACATCAAAGTTGAGGCATCGGCATCAAAGTTGAGGCATGAATGCTGAAGGCATTAATGCTGCAGGCATCAAAGTTTGAGCGCATCAAATATCGAGTGTGTGGAGTGTAAGTGTAAGTGTATCTTTGTGTGATGGTGTGAATGTAAGTGTATAATGGTTTAATGTAAGTGTCTACTGGTTCTATGTAAGTGCTAGGCAGTGTAAGCTGCTTATAAGTGTCCTAGTGTTTATAAGTGTCATAGTGAATGTGTGTATAAGTGTCATAGTGGATATATATAAATATATATATATATATATATAGTATAAGTTGTTAGAAAAACACTAACTCATAGTAGAAGCATCCTAGCACTTGTATATACACCAATCGTTCCTCATACCTTATCATGGGGTAGACCCCATATTAGGGCTTATTTCGGGGGCTCAGGGGAGGCTAGAAAAGGCTGAAAAAAGTGGCACTCAGTTGGCATTATGTGGCACTCAGTGGGCACTATGTGGCACTCACTTGGCACTCATTGGAACTCATTGGCCCTCATTGGCACTCATTGGCACTCACTTGGCACTCATGGGCACTCACTTGGCACTCATATAATTATCTCATAAGACCTAATAGAACATCCCTAGGTACTTTTACGGTGATTGGGAACATCAAAGCATCAAGTTAGAGCGTGGGTAAATTGCCCAGTGTTATGACAGGGACAAGGCTGAAATATCATGGTCAAACAAGGTTAAAGACATCAAAAAGGGCTAAGTCCATAAAGGAAGGACAAAAAAGTGGGCCATAATTGACCCATGGTATATGGCAGGGTTAAGGACAATATCATGGTCAAACAAAGTAAAGACATCAAAAAAATAGGGCTCAGCCCCTAAAGGAGTCACAATTACCGTGGGCAAATGACCCACGGTCGAACAATTAGGGGGCGTAAATAGGGGGGTAATAAGTACACGGTTGCTGACGCTAAACGTTTGGCGCAACCCTTCTTCGAAGGGTTGCCAAAAATTAGGGTTGCCGAAAAAGTAAAGGGTAGCCAAAAATTACCGTGGCCAAAAATGACCCACGGTCGAAAAAATTAGGGTTCTCAAAAAATTAGGGTTCTCAAAAAAATTTGGGTTCTCAAAAAATTAGGGTTTCAAAAATTTGGGTTCTCAAAACATTTGGGTTCTAAATTAGGGTTTTCAAAAATTAGGGTTCTCAAAATTAGGGTTCTCAAAAAATTGGGTTTCAAAAAATTGGGTTCTCAAAAAATTAGGGTTCTCAAAAAAATTTGGGTTCTCAAAAAATTTGGGTTCTCAAAAAAAAATTTGGGTGGGACACGTACAACGGTTGCTTACGCAACCGTTTGGCGCAACCCTTCTTCGAAGGGTTGCCAAAAAATTTTGGGTTCTCAAAAAAATTTGGGTTCTCAAAAAATTTG
>JABUQX010006907.1:15000-35000 GCA_015478945.1 Trachelipus rathkii
TGCATGTTAAGGATAACTTTAAAATATTAAATTTTCTCTTTTTCCTCTCATTTCTTACTCTTTCACTACCTCAAATCAAGCAGTAAAATCATCTCAATATCTTCATTTATTCAAATCTCTCCAATGGTATAGCCGCTTGATTTTGAGATATTAGCTTTTCTGGTGTTGTTTTTCAGGTCCCTAGTCCACTCAGCTCTCTCTCTCCACTCAAACACTATTGGGGATCTCAACACATAGATTTTGGGATTCTGGGTCCATAAACACACACACACCACAGCCACATCACACACTTTATCTACAACAACAACAACAACAGAGCATAATATTTCTATCTTCTCTATATCTTCAGTCTATCTCATCGTGTGTGCACACTAATTTAATCGCGCACTAATTATTTCTCATTATAGATTTCTTGAGAGTTTTGTTTTTCCTCTTAATAATATATGATTTTATAACGATTCTAATACACATTCTCTCAGTGTGTTACTGCAAATACATTCATTACACTTATCTATCATCCATTCTAACACTCCTCATCGCTATAACTACTCCTTAATATAACACAAATTAATCAGCTAATCTTCATAACAGATATTATTATCTCAACTTCTAGCTGGAAGACTTAAACAAAGGTAAAAGTCACTAACCATTAACCACAACCTTCAAATAATACTATATAAACCTATGCACACTTATTTGGTCAAGCATAACCTTCTAAAGATATACAAAGTATATTATTACATTTAACTATAGGTAATTTATACAAAAATTTTATCATAACCTATTAGTCTTAATATATCAATATACAGACCTAACGAATATAATGTACTTAAACGTAGTGTAAACAAATATATATTTTATAACATTAATAAAGCTAACAAAACATAATCATATGTAAACTAGAATATAATGTAATACGATAAAACTAACACGCCAAACGTATGAATAAATTTACGCTGATCGAAAGAAATATCTAAACCTTATATCAAAGGTGAAGTAGCTAACAACACATACATAAACTCAATGTATCCCAACTATTTTCACGAGAAATCAGCAACAGCTAAAGCATATTATCTAACAAAATCACTATAACAAAATAACCAATCTATTAAAGATACCAAACATCTTTGATACTATGATTGACATACCTTATCAATTAAATGCACTTCATGTTCAATATATACATTGTATTGTTTACTATGAATTATAATAACGTATACATTAAATCAAAATTCTCGGATAAGCCTAACAATACTCAGCAAAAAATAATAACCATATTAATATTATTATTATTATTATTATTTTATATTATTATATTATTATTATTATTAATTATTATTAATTATTATGATATCTATAAATATTATTATTTATATATATTTATTAATTATGTTTATATTTATATATTTTTATTATATTAATCAAACTATATACAGTCCTATCAAACAAATTAATATGTCTAACATCACAGCACTCACACACACAGCTACACACACAATACACACACACACACTCACACCAACACACAAGCGATCAACACACATACACACACAACATTAATTATAAGACACTTTCTGAAACATCGAAGACTGGCTATCATCGGTACTACTTATGAGATTACACATGACTGTTATTCTATGAGTAACATGATGTGTAACATTTTTCACTTAAACGTCCACTGAAGACATTTAACATTTTTCAACATGTTATATAGTTTTGGGAAAGCATTGTATGTATGTATTTCTTATTACAGTTTTCTATATGCAATTTATAATTTTATATTACTTGTTTAAATAAGTATAGTGTTTATTTATTTAATTTTGTTTAATTTATTAGGTTATTTTTTATTTTAAAAATTCTATATATATTGTATAATAAAACTTTATCTTATTTTTGCTGTTGAGGTTTTCTTTGAAGCGTGTTTAGTTATAAAACAAGTTATTTATTTTGTTTATTTGTACTACGGAAATGATTATATCTTTTTTACTACACAATTATTCGTAATAGTATAATGACCAAATCAGAAATAAGAGATTTTGCATATTTTTAACTAAATAATACTTTAAAGCAGTAAATTCAGTATATATACAAATCCAACCAAACACTTAATCCTCCTACCACATTTGTGAGACTATGATCTAATTGATTAATTGATCTATTGAGATGCTATTTGCTACATTCAAAATTGTTTTTCATTCACATGTAAAAATAAATGTTTTTATACACTGATCAACGAATATATGCAACGAACATAGTTTTCCTATTATTAAAGCTAACATAAAATAACGCCTTAAATAAGAATATTAAATGACAAATAGACAAGGTTATGCAATCCTTAAAGCACGAATAATCAGCTAACAACAACAAAGTCACAACTTAACAACAGTAAAGATAACTAACATACAATACAAAAACGTTAACCTATTCACACTTTATGTCAAGCATAACTCTAACAGATTAATGTTAATTTTACACTCATAACATTGAGATATAATAATTTATACAAAAAATAAAAACACTATCTATTATTTATTATAAGGAGGCAAGAAGCGAGAAGTCATTAGTAGTGATGGGATGGTCTTTTTCATGTCTATGGGTACGTATAGATGAAAATTCAGGCGAGGATAGAGGAAGATTGGTGTGGAAAGAAAAACCCTTATGTTTGGCAATTCAGATGCAAAGTTGTATTCCTGTCTGGCCTCCATAGCGGGCATTATAGCCAGCACACTTATACAAGTATACTATCGAGGAGTGCAACTCTTTAAGGATTAAATATTTGGATCTGAAAAAGTTACTAAGTTTGTAGTTATTAGTGGGAATGAAAATAAAGGTAGCAAATGGGTTCTAATAAGGATGTAGATGAACCGACCTATGCAAGGAATCTTCAGGTAAATTTTTTGTTTAGGGACATCACAAGTGGGAGTAGGTGGTCTAAAATGGTTCTCAAGGAAGTTAAATATGATTTTATCAACAAGGTATGAAGAAAAGATATTAAAATTAGCGAAGCTCCTTAAATATTGGAGTTCTGAAAGAAAAGAAATCCATGAGGAACATACCTTAAAGGCCTGGTTTATTCTGCCTGTAAAGCCGGGCAATTAAAACTTATCTGGAAGAAGGCTGAAGAGGTGAGTACCTAATTGGGTGGAGGTCGGCTTGCGGTAAATCTGTGTAGAAAAAGAAAAATTAGTGCGTGAGGCACCAACATCAAGAAACGGAGGAATCCATCCACCTCACACTCCATGGAAATTTTTTTATTTTTTTATTTATATTATGTTCATTTTATGAAAATAGGACGATTTATTAAGAAGCGCTACTCCTTTTCCCTTGTCTGGGTGGCATACGATGATGGATTTGTCCTTTCCTAAGTCTCTCAAAATGTTGCGGTCCTTAAAGCTAAAAACAGGGGGAAAATTTTCTTTGAGTTAAATGGGTAGAAGAATTTTTTGAGAACATTAATGTCAGGTTTTTTCTAAAAAAATTCTTCTACTCATTTAACTCAAAGAAAATTTTTTCCCCTGCTTTTTAGCTTTAAGGACCTCAACATTTTGAGAGACTTAGGAAAGGACAAATCCATCATCGTATGCCGCCCAGACAAGGAAAAAGGAGTAGTGCTTCTTAATAAATGGTCCTATCTTCATAAAATGAACAACATTTTGAATGATATCTCAAAATTTAAACTGCTTAAAGGTTGTATTTTTAAACATATACTTAGAATAGAAGATAAGATTAATAACTTTGTCAGGTCCCTAAAATCTGTCAACTCTAATTTTGACTCGCTTCACGTATCTGGCAGAAAGCCAGGTTTACTATATGGGCTTTCCAAAACTTACAAACCTGATGTCCCCCTCCGTCCTATCCTCTCAGCTCTTAACACTCCCTCTTACAGTCTTTCGAAATTTCTTGTGCCATTGATTGACCCCATTACCCACAACCAACATACCCTTCATAGTTCTTTTGAATTTGTGGATTATATCTCATCTCTTTCACTCCTCCAAGCCTTTATGGTGAGTTTTGATGTTCAGTCCCTTTTTACTAAAGTTCCTGTTGCCAAAACCCGTGAAATCATATCCAATACTTTGTTTTCTAACCAAGAGTGTGTAGGGGATCTCAATAATAAACAATTTTCAAAATTTACCAATTTAGCCACCTCAGATTCTATTTTTCTGTTTAATAACAACCTTTATAAACAGATTGATAGTGTGGCTATGGGTTCACCTTGGGTCCCTCCTTCGTCAGCGCCTTTCTCTGCTATCATAAACAGTCCTGGCTCGAAAACTGCCTCCAGCCTTCAAACCTATTGTCTACAAATTATATGTGGATCACTGCTTCTTAATTTTTTTTCAGCAAAGAACATGCCGACTTATTTTTAAATTTCCTTAATAAGCAACATAAAAATATCAAATTTTCAGTGGAGTGTGAGGTGGATGGATTCTTCCGTTTCTTGATGTTGGTGTCTCACGCACTAATGGTTCTTTTTCCACACAGATTTGCGGCAAGCCGACCTCCACCAAATTAGGTACTCACTTCTTCAGCTTTCTTCCAGATGTTTAAATTGTCCGGCTTTACAGGCAGAATAAATCGGGCCTTTAAAATATGTTCCTAGTGGATTTCTTTTCTTTCAGAACTCCAGTATTTAAGGAGCTTCGCTAATTTTAATCTCTTTCCTTCATACCTTGTGATAAATTCAATATTTAACTTCTTGGACAATTTAGACCTCTACTCCCTTGGACGTCCCTGAAACAAAAATTTTTGAAGTTCCTTACGCGGTCGGTTCACCGACACCTTTTAGAAACCATCAGACCAATAATGAACGACTTACCCATTTGCTTAATTTATTTTCCTTTCATAATAACTACAAACTTAGTACCTTTTTTCAGATCCAAAATTTAATCCCTAAGGGTTAGCACTGCTCGATAAGTCTACTTGTAATTGTAGTGTGCTGGGCGTATGCCCGCTATTGTAGGCAGACAGGCCCTATAACTTGCAACAGGATTGCCAAAACTTAGTGTTTTCTTTCCGCCACCAACTCTTCCCCCTGTCCTAGCCTGAATTTTCGTCAATACAGCCATGAAAAAGACCACCCCATAACTACTAATGATTCTCGTTCTTGCTCCGTCACTATTCTATCGACAGGAAATCTTGGAAGAGCCGTCTACTTCAAAATTAGAGACCTGAACCCACTCTGAGTTTTTCATCAAATTATTTAATTAATTTAATAATTTTATATATATCTTTTTTATAATTTCATTTATTTACCTTTATAATACTGTTTTAAGTGTAGTAAGTCCCAAACAACCAACCAGTCTATGTATAATATTTGGTTTAAATGTTTCCGATCTATCTTGTTATCCATTTCTTTTGGTTGAATCCAGTTACTGAAGGCAGATAAACGGGTTATTAATAATTAATTTGATTTTATATTCCTATATTTTTTATATATTTTGTTATTAATTTTTAATTGAATTTATTTATCGAAAGCATTATAGAACGATTGTTTATTTATATTTATTATTTACTTAGAGCTGATGATGCGCTTAGCTATAGCGCTAAACGTTTATACTATGGCACTCTCCTTGATGTTTGTCTTCCTGTTCATCTATAAATATTATATATATAATATATATAATATATAATATATATATATATAATTATATATATATTATATATCTTCTTATAATATAATATTATATATATTATATTATATATAGTATATATATATAATATATTAATTATTATATATTACTATATTATTTAATTTATTATTATTATATATATATATTATATATATATATATATATTTATAATGTTAATTTTTTATTACATATAATTTTAAATAATTATATATATATATATATAATTAATAATATATATATATATATATATATATATATATATTATATATATATTATTATTAATATATATATATATAATATTTATATATAATATATATATATAATATACTATATATATATATATTTATATATAGTATATATATATATATATATATATATATATATTCTATTATATAATTATATAATATATATATATTATTATATATATATTTATATATGTTAGAATATAATATTATATAGATATATAAGATATATATATTTATATATAAATATTATATATATATATATATATATTATTAGATAAATATATAATATATATATATATATATATATTATAATATATATATCATATATATATTATTTAATATATTATAAATATATATATATATAATATATATATTTATGTTAATATTATTATACATATAATATATATATATATTATATATATTATATATATACTACTTATATATATTAATTAATATATTTATATTTAATATATATCATTTTATATATTATAATATATTATATATATATTATATATATAATATATATTATATATGTATATCTATTAGTTATTATTAATTTATAAACAAGCAGTATGTTGGTTTCCTTTGTGCTTTCTTTGGTCGTCTGAGGAAATTAAGTGCACCAAATAAGGAAATGTGACCAATTGCTGAGAAGGGTGAACATGTCCAGAAGCATTTATGATGTCCCCGCAGTGTATTTATTACATTTAAAATTTAGTATATCTATAATATATAGATATATTATATATATATATATTATTATATAAATATATATATATATATTTCTTTATATATATATATGATATATACTATATATATTATATTTAATATATATATATATATATATATATATTTTATATTACTTATATTATATATATATTATTATATTATATATATATATATATATATATATATTATATAATATTTACTATATTTATACAGGTAGCATGAGCATCGGACAAAACAATTTGCGTTAAGCGTGGAGTTTAACGTGACTAGTCAGCTACACAAAAATTTTAGTTATAGCCGATACCCGATAACGCTCGGATAGCTTGTTAAACGTTCTTTTAGCGATAGCTCGGATGACGATAATGATAGATCACAGAGACTAATATGTGTAGCTCTTTAATCACCGGATATTAATCCATCAGCTCGCGTAAAGCGACAAAAGATAAATAGGTGTGTAGGGGAGGGGGAATGAAAGTATAGAACCAAAGTTAAAACTATGATAACGCGTATAAGTATCAACCTAATGTACAGGTCCTATATATATATAATATATATCATATTATATTGTTAATATATATTAATATAGATAATTATATATATATAATAATATAGATAATACTTATAATGATAGTACTATCATTAAGTATATATAAGTCTCAATTTAGAGAAATGATGAGATGCTAACGAAGATTAGGAAAAACCTGATTTTAATCATACAATGAGTTTGCTGTTAGAAATACCAAAACTGTTAACATATCTCATTCAGAGAGTAACATGAATATGACCTGCCAAAACATGCATGAGTCTTTTCTACTGGTGCTGATGATCGGTAGTTGACGGTGTTATATTCTAAAAAAAGGAAACTGTCAAAACAGGTAACGAAGGAAAAAGACGTCAGAGACTGTCAGTGATAAGAATCTTTTATTCAGGATCAGATTTGTTCAGATGATTACTCCTATTTTTCAATCGTCACTTTTCTCGCCTCTCGCTGTCGTGGGTGCATAGAAGACTGGAGGTCTTGTCATATAAATCAAGAGGTCACATCCGGGCACGTACTTCAGGTTAATGCATAATCATCATGCTATTTGGGCCAGTTTTCTTAGAGGGGAGCTTATTAGATCCACAAGCATTTATTGGACTCCTTTGTCTTGCAATAGTTTTGATGGATCACTGATTATTGAATAACTATAAGCCACTTTACTGATCTGGACTTGACACAAAGCTTAATATTGCTAGCTTAGTTTCATAGGCATATATCCAGATGAGACAAACTTCTTGAAACGTGATTTTGAAAACTTTGAAAATGGAGTTCAGAAGGCTGACATCTGAGGGGCTCAATATTAAGGCGATAGATTTTTTTTTTCAATCTAGAAGAGTTATCAACAAAGCTCAATAGAAACAATCGAGTTTCAAATTATATATATATAATATTATATAATTTAATAATTATATATATTTATAATATATATATATTATACTATATATAATATATAATATATTTATAGCTATTATTATAATATTATTTATATATATAAAGAATATTAATATATTATATACTATATTATATAATATATTTATATTATTATATTTTTTATAATTATATATATATACTTTATATATATATATATATATATTTATTTATATATTATATATATATATATAATTACTATATTAGTTATTATTATATATATATTATATATATATATATATATATATATATTATATATATATATATATATTAGATAATTATATAATATTAATATATATATATAATATAATATATTATATACCGCTCCAGAGGGTCTAAGACCTGGCTGTAACGGTTGCCAGAGTCTTCTCCATCTTCTTTATCCTCCGACTCCCTCTTCTTTCAACCCGCATCGACCAGGCATTCAGGTTCTCAGTGAGTCCCTCCATCGAGCCTTCCATCTTTTCTAAGTCTTCATTTGGTCTTGTTACCTACTGTCTACATCCCATCTCCTCTTGGGCCTCTTCTCTCCTGCAACCTCTCCCAAGGTGTCCCACCACCTCATTGGCTGAATCATCTTATTTAATATAGCTCACTCCACCTCCCCTTAATTCTTAAGTTTCTTTGCTCGACTCTTCTAGTATTGCCGCTGTAGCCTCAAAAACGCATCTTGCCGACTGTATTCTACTATGTCCCTCTTGTGGTCGTACTTCATGTATCTGCCCATATAGTCCTCTCATCTCGCCCCCCCCCCCCCCCCCCCCCCCCTCGACTATCACCTTTTCACCTTACTCAATATTGTTTATCTTTCAGTATGGGTACCCTGTTCTTACAGCTTCCCATACTGAGCATCCTCTTGTTATTCTTGTACATTTTCTCCTCCTCTTTCCAAATAACTCAACGTTCAGGAGTATTTGACTTTCTGCAGGCGTGGTGCTTCTTCAGCTCACATCTCCACGAGTCTGATGCTCAGCTCTCTCTTCCTTCTCCCTACTAACCACCCATGAATCTCGTCTTTGCTGTCTTTTCTGTATGTGTCATAGCTAGACCGGCCTCTTTAGCCTATTAGCAAAGACAAGTCACCACCTCTTCAGCCTATATCCGTCTTCGCTCCAGCACGCCGATATTCCAGTCCAAATTCTATATCTCTCATACCTTCTTTATCACTAGCTGCCATATTGCTACACAAAATTTGTTGTCACACGCGTTCCATGTTTGACTCCAGTTCTCTCAAACATTCCTATATTCTCATATTCTGCTCGACATTTAATTATCTTGTATACTAATTTCAAAGATTTCTGCAGGGCTCTCTCAACTTTTTATCCCTGCATATTCTCTCTCTAGCACTCCCATGCACTTCTGTTTATTACTTTATGAGTATCCCATCTCATTGCCTCTCAGAGTCACTCCACTCCTCCATAGTGATCTCCTCGCCCTCCTTTCACGAATCTCCCCTCCTTCGTTTCTCTTCATCCCCCATTCCCACCTGCTCATTCGCATTTAACAGTTCTCTGAAGTATTCCGTTTATTTTCTGTTTGTCTGTTGATCTCAGCCAAAAATTTACTTGCGTATCCTTGATATTGCACACTTCCTCTTTGATCCTTTATACGTTTTTGCTAGTCTAAAATCTCTTCCTTTTGCCCCTGCATCCAATTCCATCCGAATTCTCTTTGCTGCCTTTTCTTAAAAATCCTGTTTAGATTTCTGTTCTTGATTTCGTAGTTGCGCAACGGTACCCTCGTAACGGTAGTTTTATTTTTCAATCCATTCTATCAATACTGCTTTCCTCTTTTGCCTACTTCACTTCTTCAGTCACCTCTCTTGGTTCTTTCTTCGATCTACTACCTTTTTAAACCAGGTTCCTTGCGGCCCTTTTTACTTTTTTGTATCTCCCCCTATCTCTTGACTCCTTCTATTATCTAGGGCTCTGACGTTATTATATCAACATAGTTCCCTTTCTGTCACGGCCTTTCAATGATCTCTTTATAACAGTTCTCTTTTCTTTATTCTGCAACTTTTTCTGTCTTGGCTCAAGGTCGTTGACCATATCTATGAGTCGATATAAATTGTAATCCAGGGATCATCTCTCCATTCCTTATTTAGACCACTATCAGACGATATTATATAGTCTTAAATAGATCTCTGATCGAATTCTCTTGTGATATTGTTTCCATCTATATCTTGTGAACCTATGTGAGTCCTTCTGTTGGAAAAATCTTCATTTCCTTCCTTAAACAGAAATCTATCAACACCTTTCCTTCAATATTTCTTATCTTCCATCCATTCACTGTCCCACCATTCTCTCACTCGTTCTTCTCCTCCCCTCTTGATTGAATTTATATAATATAGTTACTATATTATTATATATATATTATTATATATATATATTATATATATATATATTATATAATTATATATATATATATTATATTATATTTATATATATATATACTATATATATAATATATATATATATTAATATAGATAATATAATATATTCATAATTATATATATAGTATATTATAAATAATAGTATATATATATATATTAATTATATATATATATAATTAATTATTCTTATAATATATATAATATATTTTATATATATATAAAAATTTTCATAATTGTTCTTGGAAATGTATCGATATCGATTATCGATTATTTTTCCGATACATTCTAAGAAAAATGCAGTTTTAATTATAGCGCATACGAATACTCGATAATTTAGGAAATTGTGTTAAGCAGTACAGTACGCCGAACAAATGTATCGATCGATACGTATCGCCGATACATGTATCTAGATATACTCTCTCGACTAATACTGTACATTATACTATATACTATAATATATATTAGATATACTATATATATATTATATAATTATTATTATTTATATTATATATATATATACATATATATACTAATATATATAATATATATTAATTTTCATATATTATATATATATAATATAATATAATATATATTATATATATATATTAGATATATAATATATATATTTTATATATATATATATATATATATACTTATATATATCTATATACTTATTTATATATATTATAATAGCAAAATATATTAATTATATATATATAATATATATTATTAATATTACGTATAATATAAATATTAATCTTAAATTATAATATATATATATATATATATATATATATATATATATATTTAGTCATATATAGTATATATTTATATATATATCATATTATATCATATTATATTTAATATATATATGATATATATCTATATATACTATTATATATAATATATTTTATATATATATATATATATAATAATATATTATATATATATATATATATCTTATATATATCTATAATATATATATATATAATATCATATATTATATATTTATATATAATATATATATATATAGATTTATATATATATATATATATTATATATTATAACAATTTATAATATATATTATATTTATATATATATATATATATATTATTAGTCTAATATATATATATTTATATTTTATATATATATCATATATATATATATTAATATATATAATATATAATATATATAATAATAATATATATATATTATGTGTTTGGTGTGTGTGTGTGTGTGTGGTGTGTGTGTGTGTGTGTAATTTTTTTGTGGGGGGGGGGGGGGGGTCAGAAAGTTGTTCAGAGAAAGAATGAGAGTGCGTTAAATGACGAAGCTCACGATATTTCCTCATTGGAGGAGGCATGCGAATAAAGAGTTCGAAAGAACAGTGCCATTTGCACAGCGTTAGAATAAAGAGTGTTTAAAGCTCTTAAAACTATACCAAGGTGAGTGATGTGACATTTACATTCTTTACATTAAGAAGAAAAAAATTAATTTCGGGAAATTTCATTCTCTTTCCTTCCTTTTTGATTTTTTATTATTATTATCCTATCAAATCAATTTACATGCTCTTTTCATTCAAGGCAAACTTTTCACTGTCCCTATTTACATTTTAAGTTCTCGTTTATGATTGAGCTCCTTGTCGGCGGCGTCATTAATATTATTTGTTTTTATTTTAAAACATTTCATACAATAAGTTTAATAATAAAAAGTGATTTACTAGCATTTCCATATCGTCTTCTTTTACATATACAAAGCACACACACGCAGTTGGATAGTTGGCAACACTGTTCAAATGCTACTCTTGCCGATGTGACTCATGCATTTATTGCGCCTCGAAGCTCAAATTCTTTTCGTTTGAAGTGAGGGCCAGTTGCCAGCTGTATTGTGACTAGTCTGTATTAAAAAACCTAATCTTTTATATTTAAAAATTATTGTATATTTTGTTAGTGCTGGAGAAAAATGTTGCTGTTTAATTTGTAGCGCTTCCGTAGCGATACCAAAGAAGAGGAATTTGTAGAGTCATTTCAATGATTTCCATAGTAAATAGAATACCGATTTTCCCTCAAGAGTAAAGTAAGAAAGAAAAAACTTCATGAACTGAAATCTAAATTGACAGGACAGAAAAACATGTTTACCAAACCAAGAGATTAATCGAAGGCTGTGCAACAATTGCGTTCTTTCAAGTTATCATAAAATAGCCGGAAAATGCAAGCCATTTTCGGATTGTGAATATATAAAGAAGATTTTACTGGATATTGCAGATTCTTTATGCGAAATTTTCATAAATAAAGATGAGATAAAAAAATGCTTTTAAAGACCTGCAACTCTCACGTAATACAGTCATGAGAAGTATCGAATCCATGAGTCATAATGCAAATCAACAACTTTTAAAAGTCATTGGTCATGTGTCTCATTTTCTCTACAGTTGGATGAATCGTCCGACGTCAGTGACATCACTCGGTTGATGATTTTTATCAGAGGAATTGTTAAGTATGATTTCATGGAAAGGAAGAACTCGAGGTGTTGATATTTTTCAAGGATTCAAAGAGCATATTGATAAGATTCAGTTGCCACAAAGAAAACCTATGACAATTACCACAGACACAGCCCTTGCGATGACTGATGAATTCAGTGGATTCATAGCTTCATGTAAGAAAGATGAAAACTTTCCACACTTTTTAAGTTATCAGCAAGTTTTAGCCAGCAAGAGACTTAATACAAAAGATGTCATGGATATTACTTTCAAAATTGTCAATTCCATCAAAGGTAAATCCCTGCAAAGGGTCCCCTTTAAATTACACTTGGAAGAGAGTCAACAAGATTTGCTTCTTCACACGGATGTTAGGTGGCTTAGCCGAAGTAAATTTTTGCAACAGTTTTGCGACTTGTCAGATGATGTCATTAGTTTTCTTAATGAAAGAAAAAAAGACTATCATCAATTGAGAATTCCTGAATGGCTTTGTAATTTGAATTTTTGACAGATTTTACGGGGACACTAGGCTCATTGAACTTGGAATTACAGGGAAAAAATAAAGCAAATGGCAATATGATGAGTAGCGTTGCTGCTTTTAAGAATCAAGCAATGACTATGATCAGGGATTTGGAAACCAAGCAATTTGATAGATTTTCAAGCTTTCAAGATCACTTACAAAAACATCCCACATTCATTTTCAGCTCTAAAAAATGTTGCAGAAATCCAAGTTGTTCTTCAAGACTTTGAAATCAGATTTAATGACTTCTCCAAATTAGAAGGGTTGATTCAGTAAGCCATTTATCCATTCAACGAGCGCACGGAGAAACAATTCATTTCAAGTGAAGTTATTTAAATTTTATAAAGTTACAGTTTAAGATGAAATAATAAGCTTACGATCTGACATATTTCTAAAAGCAAGGTCTTCAGAAAGTGATTTTTGGAACCTTGTTTGTAATGAAAAATATCCTAATTTAAAAAATGTAGCCAATATTTACATTTCAGCTTTGGATCCAAATATCTGTGTGAATCAGCATTTTCATGTTTAAAATTAATGAAAACTAAGCAAAGTTCAACTTTAACTGATGAGCATACTGCCGACTGACCACGATTATCATTGTCAACTTTTATACCAGACTTCAAAGCTTTGCATGTTTGGGAGCCTGCATACCCAAACATAACACTAATTCAATTCAAAAAGTATAAAGGTAAGTGTTATATATATATATATATATATATATATATATATATATATATATATATATATATATATATATATATATATATATATATATATATATATATATATATATTTTTATGTATTATATATATATATATATATATATATATATATATATATATATATATATATACAGTATATATATATATATATATATATATATATATATATATATATATATATATATATATATATATATACATATATATATATATATATATATATATATAAAAAAAATATATATATATATATATATATATATATATATATATATATATATGATATATATATATATAAATCTAGAAATTAATTTAAAAGCAAAGATGACAAATGACGATCCTACTTTAGATCAAGTTATATATATATATATATATATATATATATATATATATAGGCCAGCATCCCGAAAAGGCCAGGCATGTAACTAGAAAACTATAACATATACACGAAAATAAATATCATTTTATTAATCAGGAGACATTTTTACCGCAGAAATTAAAAAAAATAAATTTATTCTAATATTTATTAATAACTCCATATTAATATTAGTAAAAAGTGCAGGCTCTGATTGACTTGAAAGACCTTGAAAGCTGCAGTCTCGGGGTCTCGGGAGAAAAAGTTGCCAAATGTCGCTTTATAAATATAATTGGAGAAATTATTATTTTTTTCTTTTTATATCCTAAATAGGGGGTTCGAGCCGACGGAGGGACAGAGGGGGGGACGAAGTCCCCCCCGTCGTCCCCCGGTAGGCCGAGAAACCCCGACTCTCTCTTATCGTTCTTGTTTACCCGTGGGATATTCTTTAGTGAAAAAAGAAAAAAATTCAACATTTGGCAACTTTCCGTCTCGATCGAGAGTAAGCCGCAACTTTCTGTCTCGATCGGGAGTAAGCCGCATCATCGATTTTAAAAATTTTAATTTTTTAAAAAGCGTTATTTTTTTAATTTTTTAAAAAGCGTTATTTTTTTAATTTTTTTTTAATTTCTGCGGTAAAAATGTCTCCTGATTAATAAAATGATATTTATTTTCGTGTACCTGTTATAGTTTTTTAGTTACATGCCTGGCCTTTTCGGGATGCTGACCATATATATATATATATATATATATATATATATATATATATATATATATATATATATATATATATATATATATATATATATATATATATATATATATATATATATATATATATATATATATATATATATGCACATGTTACCCGTAAAAACTATTTTCTTTTAATCGCTTTCAGTTTCATTGGTAACTTTAATAATTTTTGCCTTAAATATTTTGTTTCATTAAAAATTAGTAAAGAAACATATATAAAAAATTTTAATTTCTTCATTTTAGTTATTAGATATTTATTCAATATTTTTAAGTTCTTTAATTTTAAAATGTTTGCTTTACATAATAAAAAATACTTTTTTTATTGACATAAAGTAATATATATATTTTTTTTTATTACAGTAATAAAATTCAAGGAGTGACATTTCTGTATGTAGAACATTTACGTCAGGGAGAAACTGAAAGTATAGAAACATAGAAATATGGTAATATAGAGACAGTAAGAAACCATATGGGAGTATAGAGACTGCCGTAGTCAACTAGTCCCAATCGACTACCATTTTCATCACTCATGCAAAAGACATACCACACCATAGGACATTTCCCTATGATAGAAGCTTTTCTGAAAAGGTTGAAACCCTTCACAGAATCTAGGTCACAAAGGATGGCAGGATTCAGGGATCAAACAGCAAGAGCTTTTTGATTTATCAATGTAAATAGTCCTAACCTCTGTGTAATCATACTGTCTGTAAGTGGTAGTGTTTGAGAAATGTATGTGAGAAAGATTGTTTAGTTAAATGTTTTAAGCTTTGCTTTTAGAGGTATGAGCTGTAATCAGCATGAATTACGAAAAACCTACAAACATCAATTTTTAGTATAATATTAATACAATTAAACATTCAATCAGTGATGATGATGATGATGAAGCTGATGATGATGATGATGATGATGATGATGATGATGATGATGATGATGATGATGATGATGAGGATGATTACCTATCTAAGCAGGCATCAAAAATGGTAGACCAGCTCGTCAAAGAGAAATTCCTTACCCTAGTCAAAGATCCATTTGTATGATTGAGGATGCTCGAGGAGACCCATCCTGATCATTCACAGTTAACAAGATCTAACCTTGCTTGTCCACCATCTAGGATTGATCACGTCTTTACTGGTGCCTAACTTATCTATGGTGAGAAACGTTATGCATTAAATGATTTGAGAAATGAAATAATTTTGGTGAAATTATGTAAAAGTAAGATTTGGAATGAATTGATTTTGTATTTTGTGGATTATCAGACTTGCTTTTATTACCGTTCATTTTTAATAATTATAATTAGTGATGGGACGATTATGAAATTTTTGCCGATGACGATGACGATGACGATTAGAGCAAATTTTGCCGATGACGATGACGATGACGATGACGATTAATTGAAAAAAACTATTTTAAAAATTTCTCTCTCTCTCTCTCTCTTTCTCTCTGTTATTGATATATATATATATATATATATATATATATATATATATATATATATATATATATATATATATATATATAGTTATATATATATATATATATGTCTCTATATATATATATAAATATATATATATATATATATATATATATATATATATATATATATATATATATATATATTATATATATATATATATATATATATATATATATATATATATATATATATATATATATATATATATATATATATATATATATATATATATATAGGTGTATCATTAATATTGCGAAAAAATTCAGCATGATATTCCTTGCTTAAATATAAGATAATATGTGTCAATAAACATTTCACCGAAAACGCCTCGTTTCCAAGATACAAGGTGATGAAACCTATTTAAACATTAAATTACAATAAACAGTAAACTAAATTTGGAAAGGTAATTAACAAATTCATTCAATTTATTCAATTATAAGAATACATACATTACTGCACAGAAGAAAATATACAACAGAAATAGTACGAAGCAATGGTGCACTAAGGTTATAACAAATGTTGAAAATGAGCACCCCCAGCGGCAATACAAGCCTCTATTCTGCAACGCATTGATTGGCGGACACGTTCAAATATACCGTGTGTGTGCCGAATTGTGTCACAAGATGCGATTATGCGAGCCCTTAATTCTTCGGGACTTTCAACTGTTGCTGTATAAACCAAATGTTTCAGGTGACCCCACAAGAAGAAATCCAATGCATTTAGGTCTGGAGACTGCGGAGGGCAAGGTTCTGTACCTCCTCGACCTATCCAACGGCGTGGATATACAGTGTTCAAATAGTTACGAGCAACTAAATTGAAATGAGCTGGAGCGCCGTCGTGCATGAAATACATTTTCGATCTTAATTGTAATGGTCTTCCAGTAGTGTAGGCAAGTCATGTTCAAGAAATTGGCGATAAACGTCTCCAGTAAGCCTCGCTGGTAAAAAGAATGGACCTATCAAATGGTCGCCAACAATTCTGACCCATACATTCAATGAAAACTGGTGTTGATGGCGGCTTTCAACTATTGCATGTGGGTTCTCATCAGCCCATATGTGATTGTTGTGGAAGTTCGATATGGCGTCTCTGGAAAAATTTGCCTCATTGGTGAACAATATTTCTGCTAAATGGTGAGAATTGTCTGCAATTTTCTGTTGCATCCATCGACACAAAGCTACTTTTGCAGGAAAATCTGTTGGTACAAGTTCCTGCACTCGTTGGATGTGATAAGGGTACAGAAGTTGATTTTTCAATACCCTGAAAACTGTTGAATAACTTACATGTAGTGTTGCAGCAATCTTTCTGGTACTTGTTGTAGGACTGTCCTCAAGTTCTTGGAGAACCTGTTCTTCGGCATCTGGAGTTGATACTGTGCGAGGTCTCCCGTTTCCATTAGTAAGTTTTTTAAAACTTCCTGCTTCTCTAAAACGTTGATGGAGACGTGCAAACATAGTATGATGCGGGATGACACGATTAGGGTACATTTCTTCATAGAGACGCATGGCTGCTAATGAATTACCGTTCGTACGACAGTAAACAAAATGCATATCGCACATTTCACTATTTGTGTAATTCATTTTGAAAATATGAGCAACACTTGAACACAGAACTTGACGCGACACGGACTAGTATATGTATAAATGAAGCGAGATACGGAACTAGTAAATAACAGGTTCGTAACCTTTCCTACGGTGTATTTGTGCTTATTATTAAAGGTTGAGATGTGGTACGGGACGGGCAATGGAATATATCAGATATGTCCCACATAAGTTTCATCACCTTGTATCTTGGAAACGAGGCGTTTTCGGTGAAATGTTTATTGACACATATTATCTTATATTTATGCAAGGAATATCATACTGAATTTTTTCGCAATATTAACGATACACCCTATATATATATATATATATATATATATATATATATATATATATATATATATATATATATATATATATATATATATATATATATATATATATATATATATATATATATATATATATATATATATATATATATATATATATAAGGCTGTAGACAGGAGGGTCAGGGGGTTCAACCTCCCGAAATTATTTTGAGCGATCAAAATTTTTAATTCCTGTTATTGGTTGGTAGATGCTTTGTAATAATAATAATAATAATAATAATAATAATAATAATAATAATAATAATAATAATAATAATAATAATAATAATAATAATAATAATAATAATAATAATACATTCAGCTAGAAAGTTAAAGTTAATCAATGAAAAATTTAGAATTATTAATGGAAAATGAGGAGACATGTTTTGTGGTCCGTAACGATTTCTTAGGTCAAGTGGCTGTTCCTCATACATGTATAAAATATTTAGACCAGGGACTTAAATGTAAGGTTTCCAAGTTTGCAGATGATAGCAAATTGGCTACCTCAATAAGGAATAATGATGGATGTATAAAGATTTAAAAGATAAGGAGGGAGCTGTAATCGTTGATGGGATGAGCAGGTTCATTCCTTCTGCTAAATTTTTCTTTCCTCATTCATTCCTTCTAAAACTAAATCTTTCTTTCCTCATAATCCATGGTTCAATCGTGCTTATTCTCTGGCCATTCAGGCTAGAGACAGTGCCTATCGGGTGTGGAAAAATTCTCGTTCTCCTATCACTCTCGCTAATTTTCATTCAGCTAGAAATCGTTGCAGGGATACTCTTCTACGAGCAAAGCTGGCTTTCATCAAAGGAAAGTGCGCTAACCTCCTTGGTTCTCCTACTGACAAATCTTTCATCTCTAGCAACTTCTGTAAATCTGCCTTTCCTCCTCTTATTCGATCTGATCATTGTGTTGCTAATTCTCCAACTGAAAAGGCTAATCTCTTCGGCCCTCGCTCAACTATATTCTCTATGTCTCAATACTAGCACTTTCCCTCCCTCAGTGTTGGAAGCTCTCACATGTCCAACCTATTCCGAAAAAAAGGAAGCCGCTCTGATCCTTCTAACTATCGCCCTGTAGCTCTCACTTGTATTCTATCTAAGATCTTTGAAACCCTTCTCAACTCACTCCGATCGCCAGTACGGCTCTCGTTGCACGAAGTCTACTGGCGATATACATTCCTATCTAACCGATTTATGGTTTTTCACTCTTAGGAACGGGAGACTTGGGTGGTGGCGCTTGACATATCCAGTTATTTGACTGAGTATGGTAAGCGCGTCACTGCTCTCCAAGCTCCCCTCATTTGAGTTTCCTCCTTCTCTTT
>JABUQX010006907.1:47500-52500 GCA_015478945.1 Trachelipus rathkii
GTCGAGTGACTGAAGAGCCGATAGGTGAAGAACAAGATGCGTTTAGAAGTGGAAAAGGATGTGTGGAATTCAAATCTTTACATTGAAACAAATGATGAGAAATTGAGGAGAAGAAGAATTAAATTATTTTAGGTTTTTATGGATTTACCAAACAGTGCGTAGATAGAGTTAATAGGAAGCTTTATGGCCCAGGGTATTAGTGATATATGGTGTTGGGTAGGCTCTGAATGGAATCAAAAAGTATGTATGACGATAGTGAAGGGTTCAGGTCGAGCTGTGTTAAGAATAAAATTGGTGTCAATTGGTGATTGGTTAGGATTAATAGCGGAGTGAGACAGGGTTGTGTTATGTCTCCTTGGTTTTTCAATTTATATGGATGGGGTTATGAAAGAATTCGAGGTGGGATGGCAGGAAATGTGTTAGAATGATGGAGAATGAAGAGGAGTGGAGGGTGCCTACCTATTGTATGCGGATGATTTGGCTTCTGTGTGGCGAGTCTTGAAAGAGAGGTATGAGAGGATTGGTGGAGAGATTTGGCAGGGTATGTAAAAAGAGGAGGCGTTTGAAAGTAAACGTAGATAAGAGTTAAGGTTATGTTGTGGGTGAGGACAGTCCTCAGTGTGTAGTTATGTTAAGATGGTGAGCAACTGGAGCAAGTGTCTGAGTTTAAATATTTAGGGTATGTGTTGGATGAGAAGGGAACGGATGATGCAGAGTGTAGTAGGAAAGTTGTGAATGGCAGGAAGGTGGCTGGGTGCAATTAATCGTTGGTGAATGTAAGACTAAGTCTTGATGTGCTGGGCCCCTACGAGTCTTACAATGAGGGTATGTTGTTACCTGTGTTTATTGTATGGAGTGAGGGTACATATGGTCTGCGAATAAGAAGTATAGATTCTAAAGTTCAATGTGTCAGCATGGACAATCTTTAGGGGCATGCTAGCGTTGAAAAGATTAATTAAAGTGAGAATGAACGTCATTAGAGAGTGCGAGCTGTGGTTGTGAAGAAAAGGGGGTTTAAATGAGAGAATAAATAAAAGTATGTTGAGATGGTTTTGGTCATGTGGAAAGGATGAATGAAAGTCGCGTTTGGTTAAGCGGATGTATAGTGGAGAGAGTGTTGGGGAAACCGACCGGCTGGAGACCGAAGAAAAAGTGGGATTGAGTCCGTGAACGAATGTCTGAAGGAGAGAAATGTGAGTTTGGCAGAAGGCGAGAATAAAGGTGCATGATATGGGAGAACGAAATGGCGGGGTTTGTATGGTGCATGGTTGTTAGCCCACCTGGGCCAGGGATGAACCTTACATTGACGATTTACCATAGTGAGGGTCCGTCGCGGTCCTATGATGCTCTAGGGTTGGATATTTCTGCTGTGACGAGCTCTCACAATGTTAATGCGTTACAGAGGGGCGGTAAGCGGGCTTTCTTTTCGAGTTTGTCAATGTTCTCCTACTTGCCTTTCCTTTCCGATGCTTGTACAGCACCTTACCCCAATCTTGGGCAAAGAGGAAGGTGAAGAAAGAAGAAAGAAAATATTATATATATTATATATATTATATATATATATATATTATATTATATATATATATATATATTATATATATATAATATATAATATTATATATATATATATATATATAGTATATTTATATACAATATATGTATGTATATATATATATATATATATATATATATATATATATATATATATATATATATATATAATTTAATATATAATATATATATATATATATATATATATTTATATATATAAGTATATATATGTATATATATATATATATATATATACTTATATATATATCATATATATAGTATATATATATATATATATATATTATATATATTATATATATATATATATTAATATAGTATATAATATATATATATATATTATAATATATATATATATATATATATATATATATATATATATATATTATATATATATATATATATATATATTATATATTTTAAATATATATATATATATATATATATAATATATATATATATACTATAATATATATATATTATATAATATATATATAGTTATATATATATATATATATATATATTATATATATATAATATATATATATATATATATATAGTATATTATATATATATATAAATATATATATATATATATATATATATAGGGAAGAGGTTATCTGATCATTATGTTGTTTATGTAAGATTAAGTTAGTGGGAGCTTGGAGGGAGAAGAAAGAGGGAAGGAAAGAAAAATTCATCCTCTAACTCGTTTAATATCCAACTATAACTTAATTTCGTAATTTCCGTCTTGGTAGGTGGAGTATGTTGCCTATGTAAACATTAAGAAGTCCTGTAACACGTCTCGTGTTGGAATCTCGGGAATCTTCCTAACTTCGATGCGACTTATGGCTCAAAATCTTTCTTCCTTCTACTACAATAATCTTGGGCTTTTGCTACTGTTCTTCAAACAAAACAGATTTTCACTCTTTCTTTGAATATCTTACTACTTCTCACGAGACTGTTATATCTTCTCATCCAAATACTGAGGTCCTCTATTTAAGGGATTTCAATGCACACAACACTGAATGGTTGGGGTCCTCTCATACTGATTTAGGTGGGGAGGAAGCCGAATCATTCAGCATTCTCAACGATCTGGAGCAACTAATCAAAGAACCTACACACATTCCGGAATCATTCCCAACCAATTCTTTAAACACCTGGACCTATGTTTTCACCACTAGTTCCTTCTCTCATAAATTTTACACTACCTTTCGCTCCTATTTGGAAAATCTGACCACAACCTTATATCTCTAATTTTAATTCTTTTTCTCCAACATCTCCATCTTGCCCTATGCGTTTTTTCTGGCACTTTGATCAGGCTGATTGGGGGGGGGGGGCCTTGCGTCGTTTCTACGCTAACTATAATTGGAATGACTGCTTTGACTCTGATGACGCTTCGGCTTCTGCCACTAAGGTGGGAGCTGTAATCGTTGACGGGATGAGCAGGTTCATTCCTTCTTCGACTAAATCTTTCTCTTCCTCATAATCCATGGTTCGATCGTGCTTATTTCCTGCTGGCCATTCAAGCTAGAGACAGCGCGTATCGGGAGTGGAAAAAATTCTCGTTCTCCTATCACTCTCGCTAATTTTCACTCAGGTAGAAATCGTTGCAGGGATACTCTTCGACGAGCAAACGAAACGAAAGTGTTCTAACCTCCTTGGTTCTCCTTTTACTGACAAATCCTTTCTAGGCCTCTTGCCCAAAAAACATCTCTTAGCAACTTCTGTTAAATCATCCTTTCCTCCTCATATTCGATTGATGGCTCTGTTGCTAACTCTACAACTGAAAAGGCCAATCTCTTCGGCCTCCTACTTTCCTCTAATCTCCAAACCGCTGGACGATTCTGCCATTCTCCTCCTCCTCCTCTGCTCTCTGGTGTCCTATGTCTATTGCCTGTGATTACATTTGATTGGGTGCATGGACACCTGAGATCTCATGAAACATAGGAAGGCGGGCTGGCTCGGATGCATTCCACCCCAAGTTTTGAGGGGGGGGTTTTGCTACGTGCTGATCCCGACCCTCTCAAACTATATTCTCTATGTCTCAATACTAGCCCTTTCCCTCAGTGTTGGAAGCACGCACATGTAACCAACATATTCCGAAAAAAGGAAGCCGCTCTGATCTTTCTAACTATCACCCTATAGCTCTCACTTGTATTCTATTCTAAGCGTCTTGAAACCCTTCTAGCTCTGCACTTCTTAGGAACCATCTGGATCTCATCTTCTTCTTTCCAATCGCCAGTTACGGCTTCGGCATTCAAGGTCTACTCGCGATATACTTTCCTATTTAACCGATTTTCATTGATGTTCCGCCTCTTAGGAAACTACGGAGACTTGCGTTCGGTTGGCCGCTTGAACATATCCAAAGGCATTTGACCGTGCGCTATGCGGCCACGCGTTCACTGCTCTCCCAAGGCTCCCCCTCCTTTGCGCGTTCCTCCTTCTCTTTAGCTTACTTATGTCTAGCGTTTTCTTTTCAAGTCCCCCGAATATCGGCTGTTGGGTTGCATGGAGCGACTTCTTCTTTTTCTGTCAATAGTTGTGTTCCTCAGGGTTCAGTCTTATTTCCTACTTTATTCTTACTTTTCATTAATGATCTCTCACCTGCACTCAACTTATCCACTCATATGCCGATGACTCGACCCTTCACTCTTCAACTCATTTCAATTCTGCTCTTCTTTTACTTCTAGAATTGCCTCTCATCTTAACCTTTCCGATTCTATTATCGCTGATCTGGATAGAATTTCCGATTGGCGTCGTCTCAACCTTGTGAAATTTAATTAGTTAGAAACTCAAGTTCTACAAATCTCCCTCTCTAAAACACCTTCTAATTTTCCTATATCTTTCGACGGTTCTCTCGTCTCTCCTGTTGACAATATAAACATTCTTGGACTTAACATAAACAAAAAAAGGTCTTGGAAACCTCACATCACAACGGTTGCTAGGGCGCCCTCAAAGAAACTGGAAGCTTCTGTTTAGCATTGCGAGACTTTTTTTCCTCTTCTCAGCTACTCCAGCTATACAAGGGTCTCATCCGCCGCCCTTGTATGGAGTACTTTTCTCATTTCTGGGGGTGGCTCTGGTTTTACCCGGCTTTTGGACAGGGTCGAGTCAAAAGCCAGAAGGCTTATAAACTGTTCTGTACTTTCCAGTTCACTTGACTCTCTATCATTGTGGCGCGATGTTGGTACTTTATCACTTTTCTATAGGTACCACAGAGGCAGGTGTTCGAGGGAACTTACCACTCGCAGTTACCACCACCTAACGACTCCCTCGTTAGCACAAGGGGTGCTGTGGTCTGCGCACGAATTTTTGTGTACATATTGGTAAACTCCAGGGCTAGTTAGCTGCGGTGCTTCCTTCTTTCTGCCACCTCTGTTATGTGGAATTCTCTTTAATCTTCTGTGTTTCCTGCTGAATTTAATCTC
>JABUQX010006907.1:60000-62500 GCA_015478945.1 Trachelipus rathkii
TTGACGTGTCCACCTTTTTCTCGGCATTGGTTGAATAAACGTTCAGAAGATTCCAAAAGGAAAGAAAGGTCGTCGTAGATTGTAGACAGTGAGGCAAATATTAACCGGTGCATATATATATATATATATATATATTAATATATATATATATATATATATATATATATATATATATATATATATATATATATATATATATATATATATATATATATATATATATATATATATTCGAATAAAAATTAATTGTTCTTTATATCGAATTATGATAAATAATTTAAAAGTTTTTTAGGTCGAAGTTATGAATTTTTTATCGAAAAACTTGCGTGATTTGTAGTCGAAGGAGACTGGAAGACAAAAATAATCATTTAAAAATTCAATATTATTGGTCAATCCATTTATAATATAAATTTTTATGCAGCCGATAATATAATAATTTGATTTCAATGTTCATTTTTAAATTCAAAGAGAAATCTTGTCGATATGATAGATTGGAAATTGATATATAGATAATATATAGTAAATATAATACTTTAAATTTATAAATTGTTTGTATGTAAATATTGTATGTGCGAGATTTTTGTTTTATTTGGGGATGACTGAAACCTTTTTTTTTTTTTTTTTTTTTTTTGTCTTACATGAATACTGAAATTTATTTATATAATAGTATATATATTATATATATATATATATAGAATCATCTCGTATATATATATATATATATATATATATATATATATATATATTATATATATATATATATATAATATTTTACAGAGAATAAACACCATCACTCACAGGCAGAGCCCTATCATGGAGGAGTGTACTCGATTAACGTCCAAGCAGGACGGAGCCAAGCCAAGGAGAGAATGGATCACATTCTCCCACCGATCAGTTGCCGAACGCTGGTTCTTTCAAAGTCTTTGTGGCAGATAGACTTACCACTGAGTCCATAGGCGGTGCTTTTATATAAATAAAATATAAAATACACAAAAAAATTAAAAATATATTACACATATAAAAATATAAATTATCACCATTAATACTATTATCATTATTACATCATTTCCACTATCACTATCATTATTATCACTGTTATTATTATCAACATTACTATCATTATCTTCAATATTATCACTATCTCAATTATCATCATCATTATTACCAATATTGTTATTACTATCGTTATTATTAAATACATAAATACTGTTTACTATGGTTATTCTAAAGTCAATCCAGCATTGACCGATGGGTTGGTTGTTAAGCTGGCAAGAACGTACTCCTTATTCCTCCGCAACTGTAACTATGGGAAAAAGAAAAGGATGGGAAAAAGAGGTTCATAGCACCTTGCATCATGTAAATAAAATCTTAATTTGCCCTGACTACGCCGTTGTAAATCAATCATTTAACGACCAAAAAACTCACCCAGAAGTAGCTTCAGCAATTTTTAATTCCAAATCCAAATATTAATCAAAAGAGCTAACTGTTAAGTTTTCTTGCTTCATGTGTTATATTTTTCCTAAAATCCCATTATAATAATTAAAATAGTATTAAAATACTTGGCTAGAAAATTTGGCTCATGTTACTAAATCCTTACGTTTTTCTTTAACTCATAAAATTTTAGGTTAAGTTTTTACTACTAGTTAAATTTTTGAAAAATGTTTGGTAAAAAAATACACATTAATGGTAATATATTTAATGGAAGTTGAAGTTTTATAATGTCACATTACATTCCTTTTGTCTATAATATGTATATATATATATAGTATATATATAATATATATACTATATAAGATATATATATATATATATATATACATATATATATATATAATATTATATATACTATATATATAGTATATATATATTAATTAGTATTATATATATATATATATATATATATATATATTATCTATATATAAATATTATATATATATATATATATATATATAATACTCTATATATAGTATATATATATATATAATATAATATGTATATATTAATATATATATATACTCGTTGTATGTATGTTTAAAATTCTGCTAATATCCTTTAATATTATTTCAAATAGATTTTTTCTCATTTCTTTTACTCCACGCATACTCCCAAATATATGAATCCCAATTCATACTTATGTTAATTCCTTTTTGTTTTTAGTTTTATATTTAAAAACACTCCACGTACTTTCCACCGTCATGTTTTGTTCACCAATGCATATTGGATTAATTAGCAAAAACCTGTGAAATAAATTAAATTTTTTTTTTTAACAAAATTGAACTTTCTTAATCTAATACAATATAACCTAATCTACCCCATAATCTAACCTATGTAACCTTACCTAACCTAATTTAACCTAACCTAACCTAAACCTAATCGTAACTTACCTATCTAACAATAACGTTACATAACGTAACCTAATCTAAGGTAATCAAATTTCAAATTAAAAATAATGATTTATGTTACCTCCCGCAAGTAGTTACCGAATTTAACACACACTGGT
>JABUQX010006907.1:67500-68940 GCA_015478945.1 Trachelipus rathkii
CTCATCATCATCATTATCATCACCCATCTTATCTCCCAAACTGGCAGGCAAGGTTTAAGTTAACATATTAGCCGGAAACATAACAAATAGTCTTAGAAGAAATGAACAAGTAGAAAGAAATCTACTCATGTCGTCTTACCGCACTCTTGACCCATTCAGTTATAACTCAATTAAGGTTGTCAAGATCTCGAGCCTTCGCGTATGCTCAGAATACAAATCCGACTCTAGAGTCTTGCACGGCGCCGCGATGACCTCAAACTATGATCCCTCTCGTCAATGTGGGGTTTCATTCCTCTCCCTCAGCGTGGGCTACAAACCATACCTTCCTCCACAAAAACCCACCATTCAAACATCCTTTATTGCACCTTTCTTCTCTGCCTCTGCCCAAACTCATATTTCTCTCTTTCCCAGCATTCCTTTTCTGACCATTCGCACTTTTGTCCTTTCTGTCTGCCCAATCGTCGATTCCCCACACACTTACCACTATATATCCTGTTTAACCGACCTGGTCGCTGTCATCCATCCTTTCACACCATGATCAAACTCATTCTCAACGTACTTTCATTTATTCAATCTCATTTACTCCCCCAATCTACCACACCCAAACGAACTTTCTTTAATCGATCATTCATCATTTATTCATTCTTTCACCACCTAACACGCCACAAGCATTCGGTCAATCTGGAACACATTGTAATTAGATCTCATCTACCTCTTGATTCCAAGGACCATACAATTATAACACGTGGTAGCAAGGCATTACCCCTCATGTAAAGGCCCAAGCCACTCAACATCCAGTCCCTTTTCGATTCACCAACGATTTAACTGCACCAGCCACCTTTCTGCCATTCCACCAATGTTTCCTACTATACTCTGCATCAAATCCGTTCCCTTTTCTTCTAACATATATACTAAATATTTAAATTCAGATCACTTTTTGCAGCTGCTCGACCATCTAACATATAGTTTCACACGTGACGTCTGTCCTCCTCACAACCCATAACCTTACTCTTATACTACGGGTATATTTCAAAACCCTTGCTTTTTACACACCCTACGCAAATCTCGCTTACTAGTCCTTGGCAAACTCTCTTCAGATTCGCCACACAAAACCAATCATCCTCAAAATAATAGGTAAGGATATCCTCTCACTCTCATCATTCCTGATCATGTTCTTAACTCATATCTCCCTTGTCACCCTACCTCTAATTCTTTCATTACCTCATCCATATACAGATTGGGTTGCCAAGGAGAGCATTACCACATTCCCGTGTCACACTCCCGCTATTTCAATTACTTAAAATAAACACTTTCAGGGACTTTATCTATTCTTTACACCACGAACCCATTCACTATTCGTAATTACATTACTTTTGAATTCTATTTCAGAAGCTGATCACCATACACCATATCACTCAACTACCTGCCATAGATTCCTAT